>JASDQU010739474.1:75484-98574 GCA_032191745.1 Picea mariana | reverse complement strand
TGTAAAGTGAAATTCTAAATAAAAAAAATACTTTTATATGTCGGAAGTTGAATAACTTGTGAAAATACAGTTTTTTTTGTCATAAAACAAGCAAAAGTGTAACCCACCTTCATGATTTCACCCTTATGTGAGTTATTTTAGTTAATTGGTTTGGGTAGGTTAGGTAGGTTAGGTAGGTTAGGTTAGGAGGGTTAAGTAGGTTAAATGTATTAGGTAGGTTGGTTCAGATAGGGGGTTATTATGTTATGTTTGTTAGTGGATTACAATTTTAAGTACATTAGTGTAGTGAATTAAGGTTTAGGTGAGTTATGTAAGTTATCTAGTAAACGAGCAAGGTGGATTGTGTGGGGCAACATGTAGGTGGATAATGTAGGTTAGTGAGACATGTAGATTATGTGAGTTAGTGGGGTAGGTTAGGTAGATTATATATGCCAATGGGGTAGGTTATGTGTGTTAGTGGGGTAGTTTATGTAGGTTAGAAGGGGTTAGATAGGTTAGGTGTGATAGCAATTGGAAGCTTGTGGTGTATTAAGTTAGTGGGATAGGTAGATTAGGTTTGATATGCGGCTTAGGTAGGATTTGTGGGTTAGTTTAGTAGGTTCATTAGGTCAGGTTTATATGTAATTAGGTTACATTAGGTAGGTTAAGTAGGATAAAAAGGTTGGTCGGGTAGGTTAGTGGGTTATGTTATTTAGTACATAATAGTACAAGGAAAACACCAATAGGTGAAGGGTTTTACAAATCCAATTCTCTTTTCTCTTTTTTTAGCATAGGTAGGAGACTAAAGGTTTTAGTAGTTTTTTCCCCATGAAATTAAACCATAAATCTTCAATAGTGCACTTACTTATCATTTGCACTTGTATGTAACCATACCACAAACATTGAGGTAGGTTAAAATATTTTATAGAAAATATTGGTCATTTTTCCAAAAAATATTGTCGGTGCACCATTTATATTCAACTTCAGAGTTTCATAATGATATTGTTTCATCAAAGCAAGTTACAACATTTTATAAACAAATATGGGTCATTTGTTCAAAATATTCTTATTAATGCACCATTTATATTTAATTGTACCAGTGCATAACCATACCATTCACACCAAAGAAGGTTAAAATATGTTATAAAAAGTATGGGTCATTTTAAAATAAAATTATTTTTGGTTTGCCATTTATATTTGATTGCATTGGTGTGTAACTATATTAATCGAACCAAAGTAGGTTAAAATATGTTCTAAAAAATATGGGCTATTTATTCAAAAAATTCTTGTTGGTGCACCACTTATATTTAACTACATTAATGTTTAACCATACCACATGAATTGAATTATACTAAAATATTTTATAAAGAATATCAACCATTTGTTTAAAAAATGTTTTTTAGTGCACCAAAGGCATTAAACAACACCAATGCATAACCATACTAGGTGCTCCATGCTAGGTTTTTAATTTAAGAAACCTGATGGTTCAACCAATATATTTAACAACAATGTTGCATAAACCTACCACATACACCAAGTTAGGTTAAAATATTTTAAAAAATATCGATCATTTTAACAAAAGATTCTAGTTGGTGCAACTGATATGCAAAACCCTGACATCAACACCAAGTAAGGTTAAAATAATTTTAAAAAATATTGGACATTTTTTCAATTTTTTTGGTGTCCTATATATTTGACTACAATAGTGTGTAACTCTACCACAAGAACTTGATAAATATAAACACACTATTGCATCAAAATATCAAGTGCATCGCAATAGGGTAAAATAAAAAAATTACCGATGGGGATTTTTATTTCAATTGTCATTCAATGCTTCACACCCATACAATAACTAGTGTTCACTATCTCCTTGCAACTACTCCATGGAGATAGATTTCCACATGTGGCTCTGTATTCTGTGCTCACTGCATTATCACATGCTTGTTTTTCCATGATATGCACTCCACACTTGAAAATGATGACCATATTTTCACATTGTAGGATATGTTTGTACCTTTCGGTATAGACAAGTATGTCAACAAATAAAACTTGGAAGTAATTCTCTTCCTATAAATTACAACTATATGTATACCATTCATCACAATCTTCCTCTATATCACCCTAGACATATATGTCTCTAGTATTCTCTCTTCTAATGAAAATATATGTCTCGCCAATGATACAAAAATCCTTATTTTGTCGCAAAGTTTCAATTTCTTGGTTCGGAACTTGGAACATGCCTTCCTTTTTCTTAACATTTCCATTCTTTGGTTCCACCAGGGTTTGAAGGTTGAGAATTTTAAGTGGTCTAACTTCCTAAATATTGTTCAAAATCACCATAAGGACCCCAATCTAGAGATGGAATGGCCACTCTACATCTAATGGCATTGAACTTGTTGCAATTTGGTGCATAAACAAATAGATAATCATGTTGAAAGAAGGGAAACACACAATGATCCTTTTATGGAAGGATAAACTCCTATTCCTTGCCTCTTCCAGGGGGAAACCTCCCAATGGCCTAAGCTCCAATACAAAATATTTTAATTCATCATTCATAAAAACAACTCCAACATTATTTATAGATATCTAGCCAACCCTAACCATAAGTAATGATAACCACCTAGTGAGCCTTCTTCAATAAGACCACATTACATTTATTCAATGCTAACTACCTAGTGGGACTTACTTAATAATAACTAACATTATGGATGTATTCCACATTACATTAAATGGCCACCAAACTTTTCCTACTCTTAACTCTAATGGGCCCATAGCCCCCTGAAGGATCCTACCATTAATGGTGGGATCCACCCTAGGGGTGTAATAGGGGCCTCTTTAATGAGGCCACATTATGTTTAATCAATGCTAACTACCTAATGGACCATATTTAATAATAAATAACATTGTGGACCTAGTCCACTTTACATCAAGTGGGCATCATTCTTATCCTATTTTTAACTCTAATTGGCCCATAGGCCCATGTTGTATCCCTAAGGGGTATCTCACTAAATAGACTTCTTATAATTATATGAAATGTGATGGTTGCATAATATACAAATATGCAATCACTATCAATTTACACATGCACATATAAATATTTTAGTACACTCACTTTGAATACTACACCTAGTGATTGTTGTTACAACAACCAGAGCTTCCCATGTGATATAGAAAAATACTTTGAACACTTCACTTCCTCTGCGTCAGAATTCATAGAGTTGTAAGAAATTTTAAGGTATCCATGGATTACTTTCTCTAACCCCACAACTAAAATCCTCTACTAAATCTCAAATCAATTGTGATGGATTTCAGTGTTTCCAAGTGTAAACATCATCATATAAATATTGTTATCTTCCTTAACACACTTTTTCTTACATAGACCGAGTTTAAAACGTGTCATTACAAATTCTTAATCTACAAGGTGGCATATAAGAAAACAATTGTGCTTGAGTAATAACAACACAAAGAAGTCATAGGGAAATGGGCATGCATTTAAGTAAATACATGCTTATTACTGCTTAGAGGTAGCAAGGGAAACCAATTAGGTAGTCATGTAACAAAAATGTACATAAGGTGGTCTTTGCTACTTCAATATTGGTGGATAAAATTGAGATTAGGAGATAGAGTAGATCTTTGATGTTCATAGTTCTGCCACACAATTTGTAGTAATGGATTTTACCCATTTGTATGTGGGGAAAATCATCAAAGTAAAATATAAATTTCTCTTAGCCTTTATAAATTGTTTAATGTTGAGAAAAATCTACAGGGAATACATATGGTATTGGACATTTTAGGGATACAAATATTCATTATCAATCAATGCAATAATTATTTCAAGCAAGATTGGGCAAAGGTGTTAACAATACTTCGATATTTGTGTATGAGCCTCGTTGATACATTATGTTTTTTCTCCCTTGGATGCAAGGTATGTTTTTATCATCTCCCTTCACAGCACCTTTGACATTGCTACCAAAATGCAAATTAACTTTCGTAGTTTTTATATGTATCTACAAAAACATGAATGCTATTTTGTTTGTTAAATGGAGAATTTTATTGATTACTAAACATGACAATCAAGTACCAATTGATTAGTATCATCGATGGACTACTCAAAATGATAAACATTTTGTGCTTGTGGAGTGATGCTAGAAGATAAAATAGTCACAACCTACAACTTATAGAATGTGGGTTTAGAATGTGTTGAGTGTCACTTGCAAGAAGTCGATTATCTCCTGCATGTCCTCACCAAATAGAAAATATCCAAATGGCACTAAATTTAGAGAATACTTGGGATATGTGATAATACTAGTTTAGATAGATCACTCTTCTAGTAATTCAAAAAAAAAAAATTCAAATCCTTCCAATAAGTCATTGGTTCTCCCACTTAACAATGGTGAGTTCCTTTGAATATTTGTTTTTTCTTGATGTTTATAATATTAATTATATTTCCCACTTACCCTAGTTTTCACAAACAAGCATGCTCCCAATGCCTAGATGGTATTATTGGATTTCCTTCCTAACTATTCACATAGTTTAGCATAATTTATTTGTGGCATCAACAAACAACATATGCCAATCACCATAATTGATCTTGTAGTTTTGTAGCTTTACCACCCCATTATATGTAACTACACTTACAAGTCACAAAATTTGTATAATTTTTTGATATTGAATTAAAAAAAATCACATACAAATATCTTAAAAAAATGTCATGAATTACTTTCAATGTTTACCAAGAATAACTAACGGTTGTTGGAGTAGTCTTGATAATTTGACATTTAAGTGAACCTTTGATATAAAAAAATATCTTTATTTGGAAAATATGAGAAATATGGTGGAGCTACACAATATTATAATTGTTAACGATTTTAGCCTCAACTATTAGCTCCCATACATACTTTATATAGTGGAAAATGTTAGTGGTGTCAATTTTTCATGTTGTAACATGACCTTCGATTATGAACAAATTGGTGATAATGATTTTAGCCTCAACTATTAGCTCCCATACATACTTTCTATATTAGAAAATGTAAGTGTAAGTGGTGTCAAATTTTCATGCTCTAACATGACCTTCGATTATGAACAAATTGGTGATATACTAAAGGGTAACTTCTACATATTTTGGTTTTGTTGGAAAAATATGTGCATTTACTTCTATATCTTTTGGTTTTGTTGGAAAAATATGTGCATCCACTTATTATAGGAACCATGTACAATAAATCTAAGCTTTGAATATTTAAGACAAACTAAAGAATCGTATACATGCCTAAGGTATGGTAGATGCCTAGGAATATTGTTGTTTCATTGGAGACATATAGTGGAGTATATAAAAAACAAATCTTCCATACAAAATACTCTATGATATAACAAACAAATATTGCAAGTTATAATAATATGCTTTGATAATCAAACTTACTTTGGAATATCATTGTTTCATTGGAGGCATATAATGGAGCACATACGTTAAAAAGTATCCAATAAAAAATACTCTTTGTGAAAGCAAAGATTGCAGGTCATGGCAATATTTGATTATAATATGCTTCGATAGGGAAATACTTGATTATAATATTATTGAAACTTAATTGCAATTAATGTTATTGCTATATAATGACATAGATATTGCATGCATATAGGGAGACATGAAGATATGTTCTCGAAGTTGAACTTTATGGGCATGTTGAGGAAGATATGTTCTCGAAGTTGAACCTTAGGGGCATGTTGAGCTCTATGAGCAGGGAGAGAAGCTAACAACTAATAAGCTTTAGTTTATTTTTGATGTGTTACTTTACTACTAACCTATGTCCAAGAAGTTTTAGTTTATGGATAATGTGCTACTTTACCATTAATCTACATCCTTGCTTGTAAATAGTATCTAAGAAGTTTATGTTTATCATGTTTTCAGTGTATATATCTTGGTAGTACCAACGTTGTCATGTATTACAAAAGTTCATGTCATTGCAACAAATATGCGTTAATGTTAATGTCATGACCCAAAACATAGACAATTAAGAATTTTCATGAGAAATGAATTAATGGAAAATTAATAATTAAATTATTAATGTTAACCAAGTGTAACATTGCCTTGGATGGGGTGCCAACTGCTGGGATGAGGGACACCAATGTGGTTCCTCAAGCTAACAATGTAACAATTGTCTGCAATCAGACATGCATAGAGATTGATGAGGAGTACCATATGATGCTTGGGGAAGGATGAAAGGGGCGTGGGATGTACGAGCCAACATTCTCTAACAGTTTAGCATGATGTTTTCAATTATGATGATTCCAGAGTGGTACAAGGTTCAGACAGAAAAATTGAAGATGAGGAGTGGGGAGATAAATGAGAGCGGGATAATGAATAGGCAAGAAAATCATTGTAGCAAGCAATGGAGATGGAGTGATCTGGGGATGATGGCTATGTCTAGCTTTAGAATGGTTAATTTAACAACAAAAAGAATCGGGGATTGCATTTCTTGGATGAAATTCCACTCTAAGGAATGGTGGGGGAACACTAAGCACCATCAACTAGTAGGAGGTAGAGTGTGGAGGGCTCAGGGCCACTACACCATTTTCTGCTCTTTTAGCATCCACAATTATAGGGGGAATTGGCAGCGTGGGACAACAAGAGGTTTACCAAGGGAACATGGAAGAGGGAGATTGAGATCCTTTGGATGTGGTGTAGGGGTCTAAGTGCACTCCACAAACATTGAAAACAAATACATCGAGATTTGGTTGGTAGTTCTACTTGTGGGAAGATACGAGGATTCACACAGGAAGGTGGAGGATTACCCAAGAATCAACATGATGACAAGGAATTAAACCAATAGTGGGAAGGGGAAGAGTTAGAGTGTGAGAAGGGATGATGGCCCTCCCTCGTTGCAAGGACCGGTGGCCCTAACTAGAGTGGTATGTGAGGCATGGGAGGTGGGGAACCGTTTCCAAACAATCTTTGCATATTTGATGAAGAAGGAGGTGAAAGAAGTGGAAGCGGTTGTTCGAAAGAAGAATTTGGAAATATTGGATGAAAATATTTTAGAGGAGGTGAAGGAATGGGTTCTTGAACCGACCTATTCACGCACAAGAGATACCAAGTATTTCAAGATCATGGAAACATACCGGATCATGAAATCCTTGGTGGGACAGGCTTTGGAAAAGATCCAGGAGGAGAACAAGGAAACTTGACACACCATCTACATCTTCGAGAGTAAGTTCGAGCTACTGATCTATTGGTAACTATTTGGGATCAAGTTTAGAGTCAGAGGAGGAGTAGGGATCTTAGAGGAACCAGATGGAAGGAAACTCCATCTCTATAGGATCAAAGGAAAAGCCAATTATAGAGGATGATGACTAGCCAACTCCATATTCGGTCTAGGATGAAGAAAAGGGGAAGGATCCTCTTCTCCCAACAACCGAAAAGAGGGTTGGAGTTTAGTTTCACACCATAGTTGGAATTCATTGTTTTATAAACCATGATATGACACCTAAAATATACTCCCATTTTGAAATATTATAGATGTATAGGTGATTTATCCTTATACATCTATAGCTTAATTTGCTAGGAAATGGTCATAAACAATCTTAAAAACTGGTGCACCAAATACTTGAACAAAGATCCAGTTTACGTTATGATAGATCCCTTGATTTATTTTATGGAATTTTATTTGTATATAATAAAAAAACCTAATATTTTTTATTTTTATTTTGTATCATTAATTCAAACCACTCCAAGCTATCTTTTAACTTTACAAATTTTAAATTGAAACTTAAGATTTATGCAAAAATAGTGTCGGACATTCCCTTACCTTGATATGTGCCCAAACAAATAAAATAATGTTAATTGATGAATCTAAAACATTTTTATATATTTTAATTCAAAACTTAACTTAACAAAATAACTAAAACTAAATAATTCGATTTTATTAATTTAGTTGTTCCAAATTAATATTAATATAAAAACTAAATAACAAACTCATTCATATAATTGCAACTAATTAATTTCATCTTATTGATTTAGTTTATTGAACCAATACTAATATTAAAAGAAAAACATGAAACCGCTTCATATACTCCAAACTTAAAAGACATAGAGTGAAAAACTATTCATAAATATAAAATATTAAAATGACAACCCATGACAACTCATTTCAATAAAATATGCTCATTGTCCACGGTTTAATTAAAAAAATTCTCACCATGCACAACCTTTTTCTACTACAGCATAATAAAAGGCAATCCCCTTTTGCTTTTGAATAGAATTGAATCCCCTTCTTTTAATTAAATACACATTGTCTATAGAATTGAATCTCCTTTTAATTAAAAAATATTGTCAATAGAATTGAACTCTTTGGAATAGAATTGATTTCTTTTAATTGAAAAGAAATCAGATATCATAAAATAGATACTATATGCTCCGAGTAAAGTAAGAATGATTTGTTGCAATTTAGGTCAGCATACAACTATATATATATATATATATATATTTTAATTTATATTTATGAATATTAAATTTGTATGGGATATTTAAAAACTTTATGAAAAAGATCAATAGAATATTGGACATTAATATAATATGAATTTTAATGATTTTTTAATTTTATTTTCAAGTGCATAAATTTGAAAAAAAATGTATATAATATTTTTAAATTTTTAATGAGTGTTTTTTTTGCATTTTTTAACGTCATTTTTTGCGTCCTTGTATTCAATTTAATGTTTCATTATGTCATATTTGTGTCTCATCGTGACCTTATAACATCCATACACATCCTCATAACAATCTGAGTATGTAAGTTTCCAAAATTAGTCATAATGTTAGAAACTTTTCTAGATAAAAAATGTATATGATGTTTCAAAACATCCAATGTCTCAACTGGACAGTCCACTCATCATCAAGGACATAAGAAGCTAGTATGTTGGAAAAGAGTGCGAACCTTAGCTCTTTTTTCCAACATACTAGCTTCTTATGTCCGTGATGATGGGTGGAGTGTTCACTCGAAATGTTAGACGTTTCAAAACCTCATACACAAATTTTATTCAGAAAATTTTCTAGTATCCTCATAACAGCTTTATAACATCCCCTTTGAGTCCTTAAAGAAACCTTATACCATCCTTTCTAACATTTCATGGTGCGATTTATTGGGGACTTGGGCATCATTTTTGCGTTCTTAATTATTGTTTTTTGCATTGGGAGCATGGATCAAGGTTCAACGCTCAACATTAGGGTTTGGTACATTAAGTGTGTCATGAGCCTCACTTTTACCCTTTTTCTAACCTTCATTTTTCCTACACCATTTCCCTTTTCTTTCTTCCTACATACATTTTTACATACATTTTTTTCCAATTCATGAATTCGTCCAACTCACGAATTCAAGGATCAAGGTAATCTTTGTCTTAAACTTTGGAAATTTCCTTTTGAATTCTAATCATATCATAGACAAAGGATTTCTTAATTTGTATTTATTATGTTAAATAATCAATCAAGTTAGATTTGATATAGAACAAGATCATTTCTATAAATCCTTACTATGGATCATTTTATCCCCATGCCACAGATCATCACTTCCCATGCTACAAATTGCTACAATATCATGCGATGGATCTCTACAAAACTGTGTTGTGGATCATTATAGGATTGATCATGTGGATCACTACAAATCCCTACTACATAGTGCTACAAGCTCATTAAATTAAGCCAATGTTGTGAATCATGCGCTGTGGATTTTTGGGTGAACCAATGAAGAGCATCTCATGTTGTGGATGCTAAAGGGTATCTTTTGGAAGTTTTGGAAGGTTACCCCAACTGTACCATGATTCATTGTAACTAACATATGGTTGAAGGCACATAGTGCATTTATGAGGTTGTTATTTGGTATATTCCTATGCACTTGACGGGTTGTAATTGCCTTTGATATGTTAAGTTCATCCATTCTAAGGTAGTTAGCCTCACTCCAACGACTTAAAAATTTAAATTTAAAGATTGTTACAATGGATTGAGAATCTATTATTATCAAACATGTTCATTTAAATTTCAATTTTGTAATTTTATTATAAAAATGGTGTTCATCCTTACAACATATATCTAGATAGAAAAACGTCCATAGGTAGAGAGAGAATTAAGGAGTTTAGTACGACATAGGAAGTGAACGCTTGAAATGTAAAACTCTTTCTTAATTAATTTGAATTATTGTTAAAGTTCCCACAGCTATAAGTTTTTAATTAGCTCTTCATTTTACAAAGGTAGGGCCCACTGTGAAGGTACATAGTTGCTTAGATATATTAGTTTTAGTTTCTTGCTTTGTTTATTTGAATTCTTGCATTTTATGCTTGTTGATGTCTTTTCCTGTTAAGGAGAAGAGACAACCTCATAGGGTATTCTTATGGAAATCCAAAGATACCCTCTTCGTTTTTAAAGAGGTGGTTCTCCTCTATTCCTCACTCAGATAATAATTAGGTCGCTCATGGATATATGTTTTCATCATTTACACATTTAATTCCTGAGAGTGGATCAGGAAAAACACAGATTCAAAAGACATAAATTTAAATCATGAATAAAGAACAATTTTTTTTACCATTATATCACTTCCAATATCATGTCAAGATACAATGACATATTTGAAGAAAAACACAACAAAAAAGAGTAGAAAAAATTGTCCACTTCCAATATTAGAGAACTCTAAATGATTTACAACATTCATATCACAAAGATGTAAAGGAAACATATTCTCAATATTTCATGCTTAAATTGTTATGGACCTAACCCATCACGTGGAAAGAATAATATATTTTCCATTTAATAAAGGACGATATTAGTTAATAAGGCCTAAATATATTTTCCATGTAATAAAAGGTCGACATTAGTTATTAAGGCCTATTTAATAAATGTGAACAAGTCAATGTAAGAACACTTAATATAAGGTTTTGCTTCTAGAAACGTCTTTCTCTAGAATGTTCTTTAGAAAATAGAATTAGTATAAATAAGAGTAGGAGGCATGAGAAAGCTTGTCTTGAGAATTATTGTAATAGAGATTTGCTCTGCTGGAGGTTTCCCCCTCAAAGAGGCAAGTGAAAGATGCTTTCTTTGAACAAAGGTATTATTTCTAGTGTTGCTCTTCTCATATTTTGTTGTTCCATTGATATTTGTTGAATATTCTTGTTTTTGCGTATTATATTACATAGGGTACCTTCCAAGTGGTATTAGAGAACTTTTTTTGGCAGGAATTGTGGGTTAAATTCATTTTTAGGGTAGAGACGTGTTCCGATGTCTTTAAACTACAATGATCTATCGTTTAACGCATAAATTTGTGGTCAGGGAAGCATACATGTAGGAAATACAAGAGGTTTTTAATATCACATTGTTGGATACCCTTGTAACCCCTGGGTGTACTCGTTTGAGTGGTAGCGCATTATACAACACATGTAAACATACTTTCTCTTCCAAGTACCTATGGTATATCAAGAGCCCCCCTAGGTATATTGAAACCAACCATAGATCAACCGATCAATTGCTTGACTATTGTAGTTCCATAGAGAACAACAATAGGGAATATACTCTCTAGTACCTGTGTAATCAGGTAGTACTACTAAGGGTATGGTATATCCTCCTTAGTTGGTTCCATGATATATTGGGTCGAGTACTATTGTTTGACCCCACACATATATCAAAGATCCATAACACAGGGAAAATCCTTGTCTGTAGGAACCTTGAAAACCCTAACCCTTTGGATGGAAGAAGAACAAAAAAGGAACAAACAATATCTATTATAGTGCAACCTTGCCTCTTTCATTCAGGTTGCAAAATTACTACACATTTTTTTTTGTTAAGAATTTGGGCATTTCAACATTGCATTATTATTTAGATCAGAGTATAACTCCGCATGAATTAAAAAAAAAAGGTATGTATCCTACATGTACCCTTATTTGATATCTATCTCAATGGATTCACCTTTTCTCTTGGATTGTTGTGATACCTATCATTATTAACATTTTTTCTACCCCGTGGACCCATACCCTTCTCGACACCCTTATTTCCCACTTATCCCATTGGTTTCCTCTCATTTCCTTGATTGTAGTGGTATATATCACTTATCTACTTTTTTTTCCATGGAAACACCCCTCATTCCCTCATGGATCCCATCCACCAAGAAGAAACCAATAAAAAACTAAGCACTGACCTTACGACCCTTCAGGCCAAAGTGCATAATGACATTCCCATCATTCATGCCAAAATGGACCACATCCAATAAAAACTCAGTCACCAAATTGTTGAATTCAATTCCACTCTCCAACAATTCATGAACACTTGCAGGGCCCTTCCTCCTCTAACCCACCTCTCTATATTGAAGGTGTTGACTCCAACCAACCTCTACACTCTCATTCTGACTCCCTACCTCGTGACCCCCATCTTCCCCGAGTCGAGGTGAAATTTTTTTATGGCTCAGATCCACAAGCCTGGGTTATTTATATGGAACACTATTTCTCCCTCCATGGAATTACTAATGATTTGACCAAGATTTGTTACAATATTATCTATTTTGATCTAGAACGATGGAAATGGTGGAATGGCACCAAAATGCACACCAAGGGTATGTTTCTTAGATGCAATTTGTTGCTAAGTTGTATTAATGTTTTGACATAGACACCCACCATTTAGGACGTTTGACCAAGTTGAAACAGTTTGGCACAGTGGAATATTTTATCTCTACCTTTGAGCACTTGTATTTTCGAATGGAGGGAATGAAAAATGCCTTCTTATGTAAATGCTTTATCAGTGGCCTCAAGGATGAAATCCAATCTCAGGTAATCATTTCCCACCCCCAGACTTGGTTGGAAGCAACTAAACATGCTAAGGAGGAACAACATGTCATCTTGGCCCATAACATAAAACCCACTTTTGTTCCTGGCCCAAAACCCACCACCCATTCCCCTTAGGCCCGTCCTCTCAAGGTCAAAAATTAGCACGGGCATAAATGACTAAACACCAAATCAAGGGTGTTTGCTACAATTTTTATGATAAATACTTTTCCGGGAACAAGTGTAAAGAACATAAACCTTTTATGGACATTTTAGAGGATGTTTTTGATGACGAGGTTGAGGTTTCACCTTAAGTAGACCCACCCAAAATAGATGATCCTACGCCACCCTATGCTCCCCAAATCCTCAAATTGATTGGTTACATTAAGAAAAGGAAATTCATCATCCTAGTTGACAATGGCTACACTCATAATTTCATTTATTGTTTCCTTACTCAAGAAGTTAATTGTTATATATGTGCTTCAACAATTTTCAAATCATGATTTCCAATGGTGGTTCCATGAAATGTGGGGGGCATTGCGAAAATGTGTGCCTACAAATTGGTTAGTATAACCTAAAATATCACTTTTTTTCTATTGACATGGGTGGTTGTGACATTGTTCTTGGTGCTGAATGGTTACACACTCTTGGCCCCATCACCATGGATGTTAAGTAATTAACCATGCAATTCCAACAAGAAGGACAACAATATAAATTCCAAGGAATTACAACAGGGTCTCCTGATATCATCAGTTTACATCGCATGGAAAAGGTACTCAAAAAGGTCATTCTATCATCATTTCCCAACTTCATTCCATGCAAGCAATTGAGACACCCCCGATACACCCCGAACTTCAAGGTATTCTTTCCTGCCATCCCACTATTTTACAATCTCCCTAGGGCCTTTTCCCCTCTCATGAAGACCATGAACATTCTATTCATTTAATCCTGGCTAGTCTTCCTCCCAATGTTTTCCCTTATTGTCATCTATTTTCTCAAAAAAATGAAACTGAAAAAAATCGTCCAATAATTGTTAGAAGTGGGTGTTATACATCCTAGTACCAGCCCCTATTCTTCCCATGTTGTCATGTTCCTCCATAAGGAAGGCTCTTGGAGCATGTGTCTTGATTTTCGTTCCCTTGACAAAATTACCATCAAGGAAAAATTTCCTATTCCTGTCATAGATGACCTTATGGATGAACTCAATGGGGATCAATACTTTACCAAACTTGACCTACGTTCAGGTTACCACCCGATACATGTGAAAAAGGAAGACATCCCCAAGGCTACATTTCTCACTCATGAGGGCCACTATTAATTCTTGGTCATGCCCTTCAGTCTCTATAATTCCCCCTCCATGTTTCAAAGTCTCATGAATCATGTATTTCGTCCTTTCCTTTGTCACTTTGTGTTAGTTTTCTTTGATGATATTCTCATCTATAGTAAAACCTAGCCAACCCATCTCACCCATGTAGATCAAGTTCTCCATCTCCTCTCTAAGCACCAAATTTCCTCAAACAGTCTAAATGTGATTTTGGCACTTATGAAGTTGAGTACGTGGGTCATATTGTTGGAAATAATGGTGTCCGAGTGGATCCAAAGAAAATTGAAGCTACGTAAAATTGGCCTCGCCCTAAAACTCTTAAAAGTATGCATGGTTCCCTAGGTTTAATGGAATATTATCACAAGTTTGTTCATAATTATGGAAAAATTGCAGCTCCTCTCACAACTCGCCTTAAAATAATTCTTCCAATTGGATTTCAACAACTGAAAAATCCTTCCAAGACTTGGAAGAATCTATGTTCACTAATATTTTACTGACCCTACCTGAATTCACCAAGACCTTTGTTCTAGAATGTGATGCATCCAAGAGAGGAATTAGGGAAATCCTCATGCATGATGGAAGACCTTTGGCTTTCACTAGCAAACAATTTTCAGACTGACATTTGGGCCAATCAATTTATGAAAAGGAAATGTTTGTTTTTTTCCATGTAGTGGATCTCTGATGCCCTTATCTATTGGGGTAACACTTCCAAATAAAATTGGATCATCAAAACCTCAAGTACTTCCCAGAACAAAAAATTTCATCTCCAGAGCAACAAAAATGGGTGACCAAGTTGTTTGGATATGATTATGATATTGTTTACAAGAAGGGAAAATAAAATGTGGTGGATAATGCTCTTTTCATGAAATGTGAAGACAAAGGGTCCCTCTTTTTGCTCTCATTAATTGTAGTAGACTGGATTTAGGTTGTTCGATAGGAATGGTTTCAAGACCCCAAAGTTTCCAACCTAATCCAAAAAATTCAACATGATCCACAAGCTTCTCTAGGGTACTATTGGGACAATGAGAGTTTCACTATAAATGTCACTTGTATTTAAGAAAAAAAACAACCCTTAAAACCAAGGTGTTCTTTGAGTTTTACGCTTATGAATGGGTAACATGATCTTTCTTTTGGGACTGTATGAAATAGAACATCCACACCTTTGTGGCTGAATGTGATACATGTCAATGCAATAAGGCTGAGACTGTCAAACCTCCTGGTACACTCCAACCACTCCCTCTTCCACCTACTATTTGGACGAATATTTCCATGGATTTCATTGTTGGCTTTACCCAAATCAGGAAATAAGTCAGTCATCATGGTGGTAGTGGATCATCTTTCCAAATATGCTCATTTCCGTGCTCTTCAACACTGGTTCATAACATCCACAGTGGCTCAAATGTTTATGGATAATTCTTCAAACTCCATGGAATGCCTCATTCTATTGTTTTTTACTGTGATCCCATTTTTACCAAAAATATCTGGAAAGAACTATTTGGGATCTAGGGAACTCAATTGCATCTCAACACAACTTATCATCCTCGTATTGATGGCCAAATGGAAGAAATCAACAAGTGTTTGGAAACATATTTGAGGTGTTTTGTGTCTGAAATACAACATCACTGGGTTCAATGGTTACCCCTAGCTGAATGGTGGTACAATACCTCTTATCATACTGCCACTGACATGACTCATTTTTAAGCAGTCTACAGACATAAGCCACCATCGGTTCTCCCATACATGTCAGGTGTCTCCAAGGTGCAGGAGGTTGATTGCAATCATATCGTCCACATGAACATTCTTCGTACTCTCAAAGAAAATTTGGTAATGGATCAAAATTGCATGAATTAGCAGGCATATTCGGGTCATTCTAAATGTCAATTTGTTGAAGGGGATTAGGTGTTTCTCTGTCTCTAACCATACAAGCAAACTTCACTCAAAGCCCAACAATAACAAAAAATTGCACCAAAATTTTGTGTTCCTTACACTATTATCAAACACATGGGGCCAGTGGCCTATCAGTTAGCTTTGCCCAGTCACTCCAAGCTACATCTTTTTTTTCATGTCTCATGCCTGGAAAAAGTGATTAGCACCAAATTCCACACCCAAACCAACCTACTGGAGTTGGATGAATAAGGTTCCATTTGGTTGCAACCACAAGCTATATTCGACCAGAGAGAACGCCGTCTATGTCATCTCACCATCAAGGAAGTTTTGGTTAACAAGAAGGATACTCCACTAGAATATGCCTCCTGAGAAATGACTACCATTCTGCAATAGTTTCCTCATCTTTAGCTTTAAGACAATGCTCTTTTTCAAGGGGGGAGGCATGTTAGGGACCTAACCCCTCACATAGATAGAATAATATATTTTCCATGTAATAAAGGATGACATTAATTAATAAGGACTAAATATATTTTCCATGTAATAAAGGTTGACATTATTTAGTAAGGCCTATTTAACAAATGTGAACAAGTCAATGTAAGAAGACCTAATAGAATATTCCACTTCTAGAAAGATCTTCCTATAGAATGTTCTTTAGAAGATAGAATTAGTATAAATAAGAGTAGGAGACATGATAAATATTGTCTTGAAAATTATTGTAATAGAAATTTGCTCTGCTAGACTTTTCCCCCTCTAAAAGGAAAGTGAACATTGCTTTCTTTGAATAAAGGTATTATTTCTAGTGTTTCTCTTCTCATATTTTGTTGTTCCATTGATATTTTCCGAATATTCCTGTTTTTGCATATTATATTACATTTGGTACCATATATAAATAGAATTTTGAAGCCACACAATTTATGAGCACCCAAGATAGCTCTCAATGGACTTTCGAAAAACAAGTACAAATTGACTATTCATCATAAAATAAATTGTGTGCAACAAATCAACACTACACAATATTTGTGATATTTAAACGAGAAATAGAAAATTCATTCTCCTAGTGGGATGGAATGGGGCTCCTGTGGACCATATATTAAGCAGAGACAACCTGGAAGATAAAAATATGTAGTCATAAATCGATCATGTAAAAAATAATACTCGAATGACAAGACTATATTATTTACAAACTGAGAAACAAGAAAAGTAAGGGTAATGCTTTAGAAAAATATTGTACTCACAAAAATGGAAGCAAATAATGGTTTTCTTGGATTCATTGTCTTTCTTTAAATAAGAGGGAGCATCTCGACTAGAAATTTCCTAACTGTTTCTTTGATCTTCAATATTATGGTGGATTGATGTTTCTTTTAGTGCACCGATCAACCATTATTGGATGTATTCACATAATTGTACTATGGTTATATCTTGTTTTAACTTAACTTCAAACAACACATCCTCAATTTTCTTCAATGTATCTCACTACTATTGTGCTATGGATGATTGATCTTCATTATCATTCACAAAATTGACCAACCATCGTTGGAGATCTTATTCCGAAAAGTTTGTGAGGTCATCAAATTTTGTTCCCCATGCAACCCTTAGTACACCCAGTTATTTTTCCACCTGATCCTTATTTAACAACATTGAGTCCTTTATCAAAAGGGGACCTTCTAGTTCCTTTATAATATCAAGAACTTTTTAAAATAACACACTCTTCTTTTCCATCAAAGAATCATAGGTGGGACTCAATTTATGAAGAGTGTCTATTCTCTCCAACCATCCATCATGTATTTTTCTTCAACATTCTTTTAGAAGGAAGGTCTTACTTTTGCCTTACATATTCGTCCATGTTGGATATTATAGCCATGAATGTGCTTACTACATTCTTGTAAAAATGCTCGTTGTTCTGTAGATCCTCTTGTAGATATTCACTATAGGCGTGAATCCTTCCAGCTATGACACCAACTTCAACATTAATGATTTCCCAATCATCCTACATAATTCCAAGTCCTTTATCGATATTTTCACACCAATGCAATCATTATCATGAGTCATCTCAATGAGTATGGGTATGACTACCTCGTCCTTATTGAGATCATGTAACTCAACACCTTGTGACTTGATTATTGATAGGTGGTCTCCTTTGGCCTCTTCCATGGGTGGTTATATTCCCCATGACACTTTTCTCTCCCCTTGGATATTCTATCCATTGGTAAAAGAAAACTATAATGTATTTAGGCCATATGATGTGCTCCTAACCTCATACATTGGGGACATCTATTATCACCTAAATATTGACCACCTAGACCAAAATGCTAGGTGTACCATATTGCACTATTAGTAGTATGGATATCATGGCATGAAACCCACTTTTACACCATGTCCCATAAATATAGCTTATATAAATCACTTTCCTACGGTTATTTTCACCTAATAGAGTCATAAAGCCCCATTTTATGACTTTTCCCTCTTAATTTTATTGAAATAATAATAATGAAATAAAATTCAAAAGTTTTCCTATAAAAATAGAGGGTTTCTCCCCCGTCTCGATTATCTCATTTCATTTTCACCTCTCATCTCATTTTTTCTCTCCATTCTATCAATTGTGAGTGATTTCCATTAGATTTTCTCCATAGCTCATGAAACCCTAGTTTCTTGAGGGCATTCTCTTGTAGCAACCATCATCATCTACATGTATTAATAGAGGAGAGAGAAACCACATAATCAACAACACACTCAAGGGATTTGAATAACCATCTCAAGGAGAGGCCAAAGGAAATCAACATCTTTCATGATTTAGTACGCAAAATGTTATCTCTAGTTGCAATATTAATATTAATAACTATTATCATCTAAGTCACTTAAATTGAAGGTATTTTTAATTTTTTTATATATATATTAAATACAAAAAAATTAGAATTATTTTCATGATTTAAGAGAATATTTAATCAAACAAATTGATATAAAAATTAATTAAATTTGATTTAAAATTGTTTTCATCATTTAATATGCAAAATGTTATCACTATTTGAAAGATTAATATTAACAACTATTAATTTTATTGTCTACATCACTTTTTGATATCATTTAATATTTAATATAAAATTTTAAAATTAATTTCGTGATTTAATGTGGGATTTAATCAAATAAATTGATGTAAGAAAAACAATCAATTTTGTTTTTCATGAATTAATACACAAGATGCTATCACTATATAAAATTGGATGAATAGTTATTTTGTTAAATTTAACTATCATAATTTTAATTTTATAAATATCAATAATAAGTTTAGTAAAAATATTCAAGAATAGATTTAAGAATTATCATTTAATAAATTTTATAAATATCAATAATAAGTTTAGTAAAAATATTCAAGAATAGATTTAAGAATTATCATTTAATAAAAAAAAACGAGTCAAAAAATTCATCATACATTCATTGATTGAATCATTTAATTAAAGTTTGATTGAAAAAGAGCTAAACATTATTTGACATTAAATTACTATAACTTGGATCAAATTGAATGATTTCGTATAACTAAAACTAAGTATTATATGAAATATTCAAATTTAAATGAGTGATACATCTCAATTTTAAATAAAAATATATAGAAATTATTATTAATCTTAATAATTAACATACACATAACACATTTTTTTTGCTCTTGGGGATTGAATCAATCTAAATCAAATGCCATGCATAATAAGAGGATTTGAATATTTAGTGAAGAAAAGATATAATAACCTTCTTACAAAATTACCAAAGCCACCTAGATCTTGTATATGGTGAGGTGACTCCTTACCAAAAAGAAATATTTTGTTGGATCATGGTTCATGAGAAACTACTAGCAACAAAGAATATACCAAAGCAATGAATCTATGGAGCATATAGATATGTTTTATGCAATGAAGAGTGTGAAACTTAGATACATTTGTTTTTTGAATGATCATATTATGTGAATGTTTGGAGCCATGTAATTAAATAAATTATTCACAAGGTTTCCTTTCCAACATCATGGAAATAAATGTTCACAATTTGATAAAAAAATATGATAAAAAATACATAGGTACTTTTATAAATAAGCCAATCTCAACATAATATGTATGGTAATGCCAAAGTTCATCTGTTGGGAGATTTGGCTGGCAAGAAATAAGACCATCTTCCAACAGATCCATACATTAGTTATTAGTGTTGTAAATAAAGATTGTAATTTGTTGTCAAAAGTCATCCAAATTAAAGGGATTAAAGGACACAACATTGGACTTTCAAAGAAATAAGAATGAGATTGGGTTGAGGGTATGATAGGCAGAAATGCACCTTCACTAAAGGAATCAACCATTCTCCACCCAATGGTCTTTAGTGGAAAGTTCATAGTGTTGGTTGTGGATCTTGATTATCTTCCTGATTTAGAGGTCTTGTTTTAGCTGCGCTTGGATCCCATTTCTTGAATGTTGGGTATGTGTTATATTATTTGCATGATTATCCCCATTATTACATTGTGCCATGCGCGGAAGGGGACAAGAACCCCCAAGAATATTTTTGGGTGTTTTTTTTGCATTTGTTATGGGTGTTTTTGGCACATGGTTTTCTAGCCCATGGTTTTTTATTTTTGATTAAGGAATTAAGGTTGTAATATAATTTAGGTCAATGGATTAGGGATTATATATGTCTCGGGATCCTATATATTGTATTTTAATGGTGAGCGAGTGTAGTGTGTCTAAGAGAAGAGACTGTGAGATATTGAAGAAGAGGTCGCAACATATGTGTTGTAGGTGTTATCCATTCATTTTGCTAGATGAAATAAAGGAAGGATTGGCGGTTTCTCTATGGATGTAGTCCATATTGGGTGAACCATGTATATTAGTGTATCTATTTTGTATTATGATCATTTATGTTTTATTTCCACATTCATTTCCATTTGTTTTATTTTATTGCTCTCAATCCTATTCCTAATGGAAATCTGAATTTTTTAATTGAAACAATCCTAGGGGAAGTTTACATTATTCTTTGTTGAAGATTCCATAGGGTATCTAGGGTTGGTAGGTGTGGGGGGATCATTATTGATCCCGAAGGAAACATATACAATACCTTTAAGTGGGGATTGGGTAAATATTGAAAAAAATCAAGTAAAGGAATTAATTTTGTTTCATGTACCGAGGATTATCGATGAAAAACATATAAAAAACAAATCCTTATAGGGGACTCAACTATAATCGTTAAACTAATATTAAAATCCTCGTTTTTGAGTGATGTCATATTAATAAGAATAATCGAGAGAATTAGAAAATAATTCATCTAGTTCGAGAGTGTTGACTTCTACCACATCCTTCGATCTCTCAATCATTGAGTAGATATTCTAAACAACAAAGATTCCCTTTTGGAATGTGGAAAATTAAATTTAAAAAGAGGGGAAGTTTTTTACCCTATCCCCTAAGTATTAATGCATGATCATGAAGCACTCTTGCATGTTAAATATTTGGCATCCTATAATTATGAATGGGGTGGTTTATTTTCATACACAACGACCAAGGAGAACTCAATCTATAGTACCCTCAAAAAATTGAAGGTTAATGTGGGATCATGTTCATCAAAAAATTTGGAATTTTATTCTTCCTGTAGGATCTTGGAATCAATCTATTGCCTAGGGATTTGTGTACTTCATTGGTTTGTGGTACATGGTTATGCTCTAACCTATTTTGAATTGGGGCTTTGCATTAGAATTTGGTTCTTTTGGTCTCTCTCTTTGGGATCCTGACTCTAGATATTTATTGGATTTATGATTTTATGACCCTAGTATGCAAGGATTTGGATCTATTATGTCTTTGAATTGTGGGGTTTTGAATCTTAGTGGGATGGAAGCTTGAGTTCATGTAGTCCGAGTTGCATTGGTTTGCATGTCTCTCTAGTTTCTAGTTCATGTTACTTGTCTGGGTTGTTTCTTTCTCTTCTTTGGAGGTTTCTTTTTTTATAGAGCCCCCTTTCTCCTATCAAATCGAAATTGTTAAAGGTTAGCATTTTTTCCTCCATATTTGTTTATGAGGGAATGTTGGGCTATGAAAATAGGGTTGCTAGTCTATTTTTTGAGAGTGGAGATAAAGGGTATGTTAATATGTTACATCAAAGTATAAAAATGGATCATGGGAAGTTTAGGAGATTTCCAATATAATAAAATTTATAATGTTTTAAGAAGACAAGAGGATTAGTTCACTAATAACCAAAATTCAATCTTTTCAATAATTGATATAATTCACTTCTATGAGGAGGCTAGGAATTATGAATTTGTTTTCATTATAGAAACTCTTCATAGTTAGAAGAGGAAAATAGAGGATCTTCAAGTTGAGTTCCTTGATCTTTGACACTTAGTAGTGGGTCTAGTAAGAAACAATTCCCCAACGCATTCAATTGCTAGGCTGTCTATTGGGTCTACAATGGAGGATATTAAATAAGAGGAAACAATACAATAACAACATGGGGATGTGAAAATTCTTAATGTAGATTAGATTTTCATGACCAGTGTAGAGAATCAGGCGAAAACACATAGAAAAAATGTTTTTATTCAATAATATGTCTAATGTTTCTTAAAATCTACCTGATATTAGGAGTATTTGTTTGAATACATATTTGTAGTAGTTTTCATAAATTATCTACAAAGGATTGTTTTGTTTTCACATACAACTAGTACCAAAATTCGGGCATTTCTTTGAATGTTTTCTTGGAACTAATTCCTCATATGTATTGTCATGCTAAGTAGTGTGGTTGCAACAAATTTCTAATACAAATATACTTGTTCTCATTAAAAAATAAACATACACATAACACATTTTATAAATCAACATCAACATCAACATGATTTGTATAGTTTTCAGAAATGCTTTGCGAAGGATTGTTTTATTTTCATAGACAACTAGTACCAAAATTTGGGCATTTCTTTGAATGTTTTGTTGGAAATAACATATGTATTGTCATGCTGACTAGTGTGGCTGCAACAATTTTCTAATACAAATATACTTGTTCTCATTTAAAAATAAACATACACATAACACATTTATAAATCAAACTACATCAACATCAACATTAACATCAACATGATATGAAAACACATAATATACTAGAACAATAATAT
>JASDQU010739474.1:29771-57569 GCA_032191745.1 Picea mariana | reverse complement strand
AAGAGCCTTGACCTCATCATCAAAGTCCACTTTTACATAATGTAGTTGATTAGTAACTGTATTAAAATCATTTAAATGATCTGCAACAGACCCACCTTCTGACATCTTCATATTAAATAATCTCTTCATTAGAAATACCTTATTGGACGCTGAGGGTTTTTCATATAATTTAGCCAATGTGTCCATCAAATCCTTTGTTGTCTTTTCTTTCGAAATATTGAAAGCCACTGACATTGCTAGGCTCAGCTGTATTGTTCCTAGAGCCTTTCTATCAAGAATATCCCATTCTTCGTCCTTCATGGCCGTCGGCTTCTTTGCTACTCCACCCAATGGTAGGAATAGATCCTTCTGATATAAATAATCCTCCATCTACATCTTCCATAAGTGGTAGTTTTGGCAGTTAAATTTCTCGACCCTAAACTTTCCATCTTCCGCCATTGCTCCGACTCGAACCAGGAACCCTCCTTTCCTGCGAGTTGCCTTTCACTCTGATACCAGTTGTTAGAAAAACAAGACCGTGGAGCAATAAAATAAAACAATTGCGGAAACAAAACACATAAGATACACAATACAATAGAGACACGGATTTATGTGGTTCATCCAATGTGGGCAACATCCACCAGAGAAATTGTCAGGTCCTTCCTTTATTATTATCCAGCAAATGAAGGGATACAACCTACACCAAACACGTTGTAACTTCCTCTTCTTTCTCTCACAATCTCCTATCTCAGAATACAATATTCGCCATAATGCATACCCGCAATACATTTCCCTCATGACAGAGGGTTGCCTTCTAGGGAAAAAAACCCTAACATAATTTCTATCGTTAGATCTGCGACCTTATAATGAACGGTCCAGATTTACAATGAAATTACAATATACATTTGCAAGGCAGTTTTTGCTTTGGGGGTTTCGCCCCCGGACCCCGCAAAGGGGGTAACCCCCCTCTACACTCCCCCGCGTGGAAGAGTGTACATACTTCTGAGGTGTAAATAATTCATGGGGTATAAACACGGCTAAAAACAAAGACCTCTGAATCTGGAAGATAATCAGGCTCCACAACCAACATAGAGTCACACAACCTTCGCCAGTGGAACACATCCATTGTAGTAGCACACAGCTACTGTCCAGAAACACATGGTCTCCACCAGTGGTACACAACCACCAAAGTAGAACCAACTACTGTCTGGAGTCACACAGCCTCCACCAGTGGAACACATCCACCGAAGTAGCACACAACTACTATTCGGAGTCACATAGCCTCCACCATAGTCTTACGACTAAGTGTGTGATGTTTCTTCTCGCAGCAAGTCTGATATTGCATTACCCCGTCAATCACTTCACATGACTGATCCAGGGGACCTTTGGCCAGAGGGGTTAGTCGGCATGAGAAGAAATAACACACCTCCCTCTCAATGAGGGTGGAAATTTCGCAACACTCCAAGTTTTCCCCTAAAGTACTCATACTTCACTCTTGACAAGGGATTGGTGAGGATGTCCGTTATCTACTCGTCCGTGGATATCTAGTGGAGCTCCACAACTCCTCTCTGCACCATGTCCTGGATGTAATGATATTTGATTTGTATATGCCTAGACCTGTCATGGAATACAGGGTTCTCAGTAAGCTTCACGCAACTTTGATTGTCACAATGTATCAAATTTGGCTCCAATTCTAGATCAAATATCCGATCTAGCAACTTTCAAAGCCACACTGCTTCACGGCTTGCCACGCTTGCTGCGATATACTCTGCTTCTAAAGTACTGAGTGCCACTGATGTCTACTTCCTGCTCAACCATGAGATCATGCCTGATCCCAGACTGAAGCAGCATCTGGAAGTACCCTTTCGATCCACTGCACTCCTTGCCCAGTCAGAGTCTATATATCCTTGCAGCTTTACATCTCCACCCGATACATATCTCAATCTATATCCAACCGTACCATAAAGGTACCTCGACATATCCAATGTACTTGTCTAGGTTCAACCATGTGTTGACTCAAGGTATTCACTGCAAAACATATGTCTCACTTGGTGTTAACAAGGTAAATCAAGGATCCAATCAACTGTCTGTACATCTTGGGATCCACCAAATCTAAAGATTTTTCACTCAAGAGCTTCATATTTATCGTCATAGGTGTGGTCATGGACTTGCAATCCATTATCCATAATTTCTTAAGGATCTCAACAGTATATTTTCCTTGGATAAGAAAAATCTCATATGATCTCTACCACACTTCCAATCCCAAGAAGTAATGCATCAAACCTAGATCTTTCATCTCAAACTCTGAAACGAGCTCCCTCTTGCACCCAAATATGAGCTTCTCATCTCTTGTCAGAAACAGGTAATCCACATGTAGGATCAATGGGAAACCATCCTTGAGCTCATCAAATAATCGTATGATCTAGCATATCATGTCCTGGGTGCCTGTTTAGGCTCGTACAAAGATTTCTTTAATCTGCGGAAATGAGACTCCTTCTCATGTATCTTGTAGTTGCTTTATGTACACTTCTTTTGGATACTAGAGCAAGTGTATCATCATAATCTTCTCCCTCTTGCTGGGAGAATCCTCATGCCAAAAATCAAGCTTTGTACATTCCTATGTTGTCATATGCAGCATACTTGATCTTGTAGATCAACTTGGAAGTCACTACTGACTTCCCTTCTGGTCTCAGAACTAGCTCTCACACATCATTCTTCATGATGGAATGATACTCCTCCATCATGGCATCCTTCCATTCCTGCTTCTCAGTAGCTTCTTTAATGGTGGAAGACTCTGAATCAATGATGTTTCTCATCAATACCACATAGATGGAAAACATGTGTGGTTTCAGGAACTGAGGCAAAATCTATATCCCAATCCTTCTGACTGGTTTCCTCCTCTGTCACTGGAGCAAGTTCTATTGAGACAAGGGAATCCTCCCAGGAGATCTGGCATCTCCTAGAATCCTCTGAATCTTTGATCTAGCCTCCTCAACTCATGGCACCTATCTGTCAGTCTTGGAAGACGTCTCTTTCTCCTATTTGAATCTGAGAAGGAATACTTTTTGAATGAAAGTCTCTAATCCATTGACTCTCTTTGAGATCGGGCTCACCCTGAATCTACTTGCTCCCTCTGAAGCTTGACTCCCTCTAAGTCTATACGATCTATGGAGCCACCTGCTTCCACTGCATCTATTGACTTCTTCTGAAGTCTGATCTCTTATGCACTGTACTGGGAGGTTTCTCCTCCCTACTAGATCCTAAGGGTTGACTCCCTCTGAAATCTAGCTCCTTCTGAGATGGTACTTGGTGGGGTCGTGTGCCTCAGCACTGGTGGAATCATTTGCTTCTCTTCATAGTATGGCTTATTAATGTCATGTATATGTATCTCCTTTGCATTATGCAAGGTATCATGAGAACATGCTTGTTTACTACATCATTTCTAGGTAGGCCCTTGTGGAACTACTGACTCTTCCTGATGATATGAAGAGTGGTCAAATTAACTGTACAATCATCTTTGGAGCCTTCTGCTCCTCACAATCAATCTCCATAAGAGATACTCTTCTTTGTCTTCTACTTCACATGAGTGTGTACGTTCATGTACACAGTTCTATGTCTCGGCTAGAGACTTTCTAAATAGTTGCCTCTTGCAACTGTCATCATAGCTCCTTCTCAAAGCTATCATCTATGACCTTCCCGGAACAAGAGACAAGAACAACATTTCCATGGTAACCTCCATGGAGTGGTTAGTAATCAAGAACATCTCCCAGAGGAGATCAATTTCATCTTGCAGACAAGTATATCATTAACAATGAGTATTTTCTTAATGATAATAGTACTGACAGTATTCAAGTGTACCTAAACATTTGATAGGAATAACAAATTATAAAGTTGTAAAGACTGTTATCCTAGGTACAATACTTTCTTAAGCAACAACAATATAAAATATCAAACCTGATATGAAAACCTAGAGTTTGGTGTTGTTGTCCTGCTTGAGTTTCCTTCTATTGCTCATATGGAAACACCATTGTCTAAAAGACAAATTCTTCATCCTTTGATGCCTTTGAGTGCTCTTCAGCATCTGCTACATGTGCATGGTGTTTCTTCTTTTCCTTTTCATTTCTATCTGGACATTAAAAGGCATAATGTCCCAGCTTCTGGCCATTGTAGCATCTGATCTTTAACGCATCCTTCTTGTAACAAGGTCTCTTATACTTCTTCGGGATGCTTTCTTCCCTTTTCTTTCTCTTCTTCACTTGGGAAACAAGTGCTTGATTTTCATCCTCATTAGTCTTTTGTGTCTTGGATAGCAGTCTGGATTCCTCTTGAATGCAATCTGACCATAACTTGTCAATTTGGGCAATCTTCTTCTTGCAAAAATTCCTTGGACAAATGGGTCCCATGAGGGAGGGAATCCATTAAGTGTGGTGGTCACTAGTTCAACGTCTTCTACTGGATCTTCAATAGCTACTAACTGATCCTTGATCTGGGAGATTTTCATAAAATAGTTGACCATTGTTTCTGACTTGTTCATTGTCACGTTTCTGAGTTGATGCCTCAAAGTAAGCTTTTGACTGGTATTCTTACTTTCATAACGTCTGATTGGGCATCAAACATCTCCTTCGGTGTCTTCAGTTTTGATACATTAGGTATCAGGTGATCCTTGATTGAATATGTCAAGATCCTCTTGGCCTTGACCTCATTCTTCGTGAACTTTGCTTTTGCTTCTTCATCTTCAGGTTCTGGAACATCTTTCATTACGTGATCCAATAGATCATTCTCTTCTAGAATGAGGAGAACTATGTGCTTCCAGGACCTGAAGTTATCTTCTCCATCCAATCTGTCTTCTACTCTCATGCTAGTAGACATTCTGCTGATAGAAACCCTAGCTTGAGAAATTTCCAAAAATTTCGAAGCTCTTCAATCTGCAAAATGAGTGTTGTAGGGGATGCGCTAGGGCATGGCACATTGCTCTATGTTAAGAATAGTCCCAATGCCTTTGGGATTAGTGCTCAACGAGCTTAACATGGTTACTGTGTTGTCATAATGTGGAGTGGGCCCATAACCTGTTAGATTGTCCTTTACTTATAGAGCAATAGTGTTATTTAACTTAGTTAACATTAAAATTTATACCATAGCAGCAGAATAAACAATAGACAAAGTACAAAAGATATTTATCCTGGGAAAACCCAAAATGGGAGAAAAACCCAACAACCTTTCTTAGATAGATTATGTTGACAAACCAAGTCCAATTAGATAAACCCTAGCACAAGTTCTAGCTCAACCATAAATACCACCTCAGTTGCAGCAGCAACACCATACAAAGGTAGCGCACCTCCTTGAGGAGTAACACACAAGAGAGAGATACCAAAAGACTCAACAAGAAGAAATTGAGTCACTGCAATAGCTACGTCTCCTTTTCCAAACTTGCGCCTTGCTTCTATGTAGTTGGGAGAGTGTGAATGAATGAACAAATGAGCTAAGGTGCCTCCTTATTTATAGTCTTCTTTTCCTTCTAGCTGGGCCGACTTCTCTTATAGGGTATTTCAACATTTATCCAATGGATCTCTTACTTCCAGAATCTTCTCCACCTCTAAGAAAGGTCATCTAGGAGGGAAATATCCTCCCGCGGCTACCAAAACATCAACATAGAATAAATCAATCAATTCTATAGAGAATGATATATAGTAAGTCTCAATGCCATTATTTGAAGTTTTGGCAAAGTGTGTCCAACATGGTTACACTACAATAAACTCCCATGATTGGCATGCGCTTTGAGTTGTTGCTCTTGATGTTTATATGAAGGATGCATATATAATTTTCTTGCACCTAACATATCTAATATGATGTTGACAAGTTTGCAAGTATATGGTTGACAAGTGTACTATTTTTTAACCAATATCTTTAATGTTTATGCTATTTATAGGGCCATTGAAGTCATTGTATACGTTTGGTGGTTCAAATGTTAAGTCCCCTTGTATATTCTTGGAGTATATTGACGGTGTTTCTTTTTTAATCATCATGCACTTGATATTGCCATTGGACTATGTTATATTGTAATACTTATTTTAAATGTTGCAATAGATGTTTGGAGGGGTCCCATTGAGGGGTCTTGAGCCACTATACACCATTTATGATAAAGAAATGATAGCCATAAAGCACGCCCTAGCCAAGTTCAGGCAATATCTAGTTGGAGTGAAATTTGTGGTAAGAACAAACCATAACAACCTTAAGTACTTCCTTGCACAGAAGGACCTTAATGAGAGGCAACAAAAATGGGTAAGCAAGATCCAAGCATACAATTTTGATATCGAATATGTCAAGGGAAAGAACAATGTGGTAGAAGATGCCTTGTCTAGAAGGCCCTCATCATATTCCATGACAAAGATATCAGTTGATTGGAAGTATCATCTATTGGTGGAATACTCAAAGAACAAATTTGCATGTGAATTGATGGATGGATAGATACATGATGGCATGTACAGGATTATTGATTACCTTATTTACTACAAAGGGATAATCTATCTAGTCCCAGAATCCTTATTCAAAAGAACTTCAAGCATTCCATGAATATTCATTAGCAAGGAATCGGTTGTTTCTTAAAGCTTATAGACAAATCAAATAAATGTAAAAGGGGATGTTATGTGCCATATAAAAGAGTGTATTATTTTCCAACAAAACAAAGATGAGCACACTCACCCTATAGGTCTATTACAACCTCTTCCTATTCTAGAGCACAAGTGGGAGAGTGTGTATATGGATTTCATCACAAGTCTCCCTAAGACCCAAGGGAAGGATTGTATATTTGTAGTGGTTGATCGCTTGACTAAATTTGCCCACTTCTTCACCATCCCATGGACTTCAATGCATCTTAGGTTGTAGATCTATTTTTCAGGGAGGTCTTCGGGTTGCATGGGATACCCAATACAATTGTGAGTGACATTGACAACAGGTTTATGAGCATCTTTTGGCAAGAGTTGTTTCGGCTAGTAGGTATTGAGTTAACTCCCAACACTAGCTACCATCCACAAACAGATGGGCAAGATGAGATTGTGAACAAGTGGGTGGAAGGGTATCTCCGAAATTATGTATTTGGGCAACAAAAGGCGTGGGTCGAGTGGCTTTATCTAGGGGAATATTGATACAACACTACTCACCACATGTCTATTGCTATGTCTCCTTTCAAATATTTATACAGTTATGATCCCCTTACATTTGTTGAGATTGTGTTTGGAGATAAAAGAGCGCCTATAGCTAAATAATGGATACAGGAAAGTCAAGACATACTCAAAGAACTCAAAGACCATTTGCAAAGGGCTCAAAACCAACAAAAGTTATATGTTGACAGGCACGGGGTGAAGCACACTTTTGAGGTAGGGGACTTGGTGTATTTAAGGCTAAAACCATATAAATAAGCATCCATTAAGAAAAATGGCACATAAAATCTCAAACCTCGTTTCTATGGATCGTACAAGGTGCAAAGGAAAGTTGGGGCAATGGCATATGAGTTAGAACTACCACAGGGGAGAAAAATTCACAATGTTTTCCATGTATCATGCCTAAAGAAGGCATTGAGACAGAATGTTGTAGCTAATGAAGAGCTACCACTAGTTGATGAAGAGAGGCACTTGATCTTGATTCAAGAAGATATTTTGGAGGTGAGGGTGAAACAACTAAGGAACAAGAGAATTAAGGAGTACTTGGTCAAATGGAAAAAAATGCCTATAGAGGACGCCACTTGGGAGAGTGAATAGGTGATACAACAAATAGGTTCAAGATTGCTTGTGGGCAAGCAATTTCTAGTAGGGTAGACTATAATGTTCCCCTCCCCTTGACAAGAACAAATGAGGACTAAGTAGTATAGCCACCCCTCTAGACTATAGTCCAATGGGTAAAAAAGGGTTAGGAGGCATTAAAGGTCACTTAAGAACTTAATGTTATTTTATTAAAGGGATTTTAGGAAGAAAAGAAAAAAAGGTTAATTGACTTAAGGAGAAAATGAAACAACAACCTTAGTAAAAGTGATAAAGCAACTCAACTGAGAATTAGAAATGGAGTTATAAAAGAGAGAGGAGGGCACCTCACTCCTCATTCATGCTATTCTTCTTTTGAGATCACTTGAGCTATGCAGCTTACGTTTTGAGGGTTTTGAGTCAAGAAACCATAGAGACCAGCAAAGAGGTGAAATATCCCTCTGTTCCTAGTCCAAGCTTAGCCAAGGAGGTGAAATATTCCTCCTTCACCATTCTATTCAGCCCATATTCAATTTAGGAGTTATTTTTGCAAGCAAGGTGCAATTTGAAGTGTTTTCTAGTAGGTTGGGCGCACCAGTGGAAGAAGAAGTATTTGATTTGCTTGGAGGAGGATAGATCTACAGGAGAATCCACACCAGGAGTGATTGTTATCTCCATAACGCCCCTTTTCTTCAATTATTGGAGGGTTTTCTTCTACTTAACTATTTAATTCTTCAGTTGGGCATATTTGTTGAAGGAGGGTGCATCCTTCCTTGAGGACGAAGTGAGTTGGAGGGCTTGATCAGGGGGTTTGACTCCAAACTTGTTCCATATGTTATCTACAACTCCCGATCTATAGTTTAATAGTCTTTTCATAGATTTTGGTGGTCATCTTCAAGGAGGCTGAAATCTCTAGCTTTTCTAGTGAGTAGGGGACGCACCAACACCGGATCTGAAGGTTATAGCTCTCTAGGGAAAGAAATTGATCTTGTATCTATCTTCATTCAATTGTGGGGGATCTTGGAGGCCCTATTTGTCCATATTATTGTATCTGAAGGGCACATGCATCCTTGGCTTCTTTATCTTATTCTATTATCCCAGATATGCAGATCTATGTGTGGAAGATCAACTTATTATACTAAATAAAGGTCAGATCTGAAGATTTTCTTAAATATTTTGTTGTGTGTTTCTTATATCTTGTGATCTACTTCATTATTGTCTTCTATATGCTATAAACCACACATAAAACACCGAGAGTGCAAGTTCCTAAAGTAAAACTGAAAAAACAAACAAACAAGATCAGAAAATCACCTAAGTTTCCTAGCGAATCTGCTTGGGAACATTACAACATCACCCTAGGAGCTTGGGATGTTGCACACATGAGGATGATGTCATGCTTGAGTGAGATATGACTTTTGCTTGAGCTGACCTAGCACATGGATGATGAGTTGGCACTTGGTTGATGATGAGATGTGAGCTCATTGATGAGGGGTTTTGAATTTTGATGATGCTCTGCACCTTTTGGGGATGGATGCGACTTTTTGAGTTTTTATGCCCCTTAAGGAGATCACATCACCCTCTTTTTGGCTTCTACACTCACACATGTGGACTTTTGAGAGGAAGTTTTGATGTATTGGCATTTTATCTTTATTTTGGGGGTTGGCCTAAGACTTATCCACCTTGTATAATGGATTATTATGTTTTTAGGGGATTTTAGAGAGACGAGACACTAGGGTTGTCTCATATATAAAGAGGAGGGTTTCCTCATTTGTAAATCACAAATCATCTTATGGAGAACTACTACACTTGTCTTCTATCTTTCTTATTCATCATGGAGAACTCATGCACACTTTCTTAGAGATGATCTAGTGGATGATTTCATGGTTAGGGTTTCTTTCATGCTTAATGATTTGACTAGTAAGAGTTCTTTTCAAGTCTTTGATGGTTTATTCTTGATGTATTAAGTAAATGTTTTATCATTTATTTTGAACTTGTTGAAGGACATAAGGGTATATCTAGGGTTTGTAGTGGACTACCTCAGGGTTTGGTTCTTAAGTCTTTCTCTTGTCTTTGCTCTCCATAGAAGTTTCATTCTTGACTCCATATGCCCAAGGAAGCTAGATGACACTAGTATTTTCTTCATTGCAATTAACTTAAACCATAATCCCTCTTCTCCTTTGATGTCTTGTGGTAGATTTAGGTTTTATTGCATCCCCTCTTCAACTCTCAACATTATTAGCCCGACATCTATGGTTTTAGTGGCATTTTTCACCTTGGAATCCACCTTGACAATATTTATTGTATTGATGTTGCAATTTTTCAACTTTATAGGGTTTGACATCTTGGAAGGTTTAAGATTTTTTCGCTCCATTTAGATTTCAACACGCATTTGTTATCTTAAACCCTAGTTTTGGATTGTATTTTTAGCCCTCTTTCATTGCATGTCTATTGGCTTTAAGGGCTATTATATTTTTTGTTGTTGTAACTTCTTGTATTATTGAAGTAATCATCTTTTAGTACAAGTTTTATGAAAACCATAGCTTTTCTTTTGATTTGTAGTGTTTTGGGGCATTTATTTGACTTGTTTGACTTTGTACTTATCATTTATTGTCTTAAAACACCCCACACACAAATATGGAATTTCTCTACTTAACTACCTTGTGTCTACCTTGAACCTTAATCTAAGTGGTGGTATAATTGAGTAACCAAGATAGGAGGTCATAGACTTGACTCAATCTTGCTATAGGATTCCTTGAGGTTGCTAGGGAAGCCTCCCTTGTGTTGGATCTCAATCCTTTACTAAAATGAAGGAAGGAATTGCTAAGGTGACAGTGGCAAGTACTTCCATATGTTACACTTGTCAAACATCTTGTGAAGGCTTTGCACAAGTGCTTGATTAGGTCTTAAGAGACACAATAAAGCTTACACAATGTGAAATATATGCTTAAAGTAAGAGATACTCGTGGTGCAAGAAACTTCCATTCAAAAAGCAACTTATGATTATGATACTGCAATAAGCATCACACAATTAAGCCATACAAGATGCACACGACCAATGTGAAACTTAACAAGTACAATAAATCAATCAATTCTATGGAGAATGATATACAGTAAGTTTCAATGCCATTATTTGAAGTTTTGGCAAAGTGTGTCCAACATGGTTACACTACAGTAAACTCCCATGATTGGCATGTGCTTGGAGTTGTTGCTCTTGATGTTTATACGAAGGATGCATATATAATTTGCTTGCACCTAACATATATAATATGATGTTGACAAGTTTGCAAGTATACGGTTGACAAGTGTACTATTGTTTTAACCAAGATCTTTAATGTTTTAATGTTGATGCTATTTATAGGGCCATTTAAGTCATTGCATAGGTTTGGTGGTTCAAATGTTAAGTGCCCTTCTGTATTCTTCGAGTATATTGAGGGTGTTTCTTTTTGAATCATCATGCGTAATACTTATATTAAATACTATAATAGATGGTTGGAAGGGTCCCATTCAATATTTGTGCATGTTATGGTGTGAATGTGTATAACCATGTTTCACTTTTTTTCCAAGAAAAAATTCCCCAAATCTATATAGGGTATAAATTCATTTACATGTAAGTTGCAGCATGCTAAGAACCATGGTCAGTGTGCTAGCAATGTGGGGACCATTACAATCAAAACAATAGTGCTTCGATGGAATCAAGGCAAGCAAAGCGATGAGAAGACTGGAAAAATGAATCAAGCGAAAAACTTTCAAAAACAATCAACTATCTACTTAATGTGGGACAATCATCATCATCCAAAGATATTAATATAGGAAATAGGACTCTCTTTCCCTCTATCACAGTGGTAGACCAAGAGTCTCCCTACCACTTCATTTAGAGCCCTCTTTGAGAGAGCATCTGCCTCCCTATTGTGTGATCTGGAAATGTGATGGAAGTTGATGTCAGTGAAGAGTTTGGACAGTTCCAGCGTTTTTAGCTTCCAGCATTCAATATGGACAGAATGAAGCTTTTATTTTTGAGTTATCTAGTCGATAATAACTCTCGAGTCACCAAGGACGTGTAAGTGATTGATAGACCAAAAGGATACTAGAGTGAGGGAGGCCCATAGACCCATGAGTTCAGCTTTTGTATTTGTACCCACTCCACAATTGATGAACCACTTTGTGATCCTTGACGAATGGTTTTTGAAGGTGCCTCCAGCCTCACAACATAAGCCATTTGACTGTGCATCTCCATCAAAGCAAGTTGAAGTGTACCCTTCATCCATCTTAAAATCACAAGCTTTGTAGGGGAAGGATTTTACCGTAGACAGTTGCCAGGAGAAGGAAGCCAAAACTCTGTGAACAACAGCAAGAGAGGAAGGAGGGCGATCATCAAAAATCGCTTTGTTCCGTTCTATCCAAATCTGCCAGCAGACATGGGTAGCCAAACAAAGCGAAGCAGATTTTTGAGTGCACCACAATGAAAAACAATTCGAGATGGAGGTGTCGTTCCAGGAAAAGGACAGAGAAAAGTGTTGAACCAGTCGATTCCAGACCGCCTTTGTAAAATCACAATGTAGAAGGAGGTGGTGGATGTCTTCGGAGGCTCGACTGCAGAGAAGACAGATCCCGGGGCCCTCCCAACCTCTCCGATGAAGCATATCCCAGGAGAGAATTTTCTCTTTAACAACGAGCCAGATGAAGAGTTTATATAGGGATAGACCACTTCCACAGCTGGAGAAGCCACGATTTGTCAACACCGAGGTTCAGCGATTGAAGGAGAGTAGTGTAGAGATTTTTTACTGTAATGATGCCCGTGGCATCTCCTCCAACCCACAGAAATGAGTCTGGCTCTTCAATTAGAGAGATTCCGGCACTTTTAAGTGTAGTGGTATAGTAGTCCCATTCTATGACACTCAATCCACTTAAATGCAAATCGCCACTACCCATCCAAATGTTCGGAAGAGGGAGGATGTCGCTCGATACTCTCACCTGTGCCAGAAAAAAAATGTTTAATGAATAGAGATGCATTCTCAAAGTCAGAGAGAGTAACAATTGATCCTCCAGCCCGAGGATCTTGTCCCTTCCAATAATAATCTTCGTACTCGATCCTGGCTTCCAACGGAGCCAATGAAGGATCACCGGCGAGGAAGAGACCAGGCCCTTCCAAAAGGATGAAGCCCTCTTCAGCAGAAGCGATGGCTTTCGAAGCCAGGAGAGAAGCGACTGGGAGCCCAGGTATTTGTCCATTATAATTCGGTGCCAAATGCTGTCATGTGAGACTGCTCTCCAAAAAGAACTAGCCAGAAGGGTTGTGTTGAAGGTGGAGAGGTTCTTGAGACCCTAGCCCCTTGCCCTTCGAGGTTTTGACAGTGAATCCCAGCTGCAAAGATGAAAGCGGTGCTTACCAGCTTGGCCATTCCACAGGAAATTAAAAGAGAGTCTTCAAAGAATAATGATGATTTTATTGGGGATCCGCTCCAAAGTCATCCAGAAAACAGCGAGGCTTTCCAGCACCAATTTTACCAGGGTAAAGCACCCACCCAGAGACAACCATTTATTACACCAAAAGCCAATTCTTCTTTCAAAAATTGCCACAAGCCAACGCCAATCAACAGGAGAGGAGGCTCCCGGCTTCAGCTGAAATCCAAGATATATTAAACCTTCACTCAGATCTATAAAGGTGAAGGGGATGGAGTCTTTGAGGAGTAAAAGCTCGGCATCAGTTAGCCCCCAGAAATGGATGGAGGATTTAGAGTAATTGATGGACAATCCCGAAACAGAGCAGAAGAGATGTAGCAAGTCCAGGATCACTAACCACTCTATGAGATCAGCTTTAGACATGAGGAGGACATCGTCAACAAACATAAGATGGACGATCTTTATGAACTTTGAAACCTTTATACCAGATATGTGGTGTTCGGTGATGCTTTAGAGAGGAGAAGGCTAAGGCCTTCCATTATCAAGATATAGAGGTAAGGAGAGAGTGGGCATCCCTGACGGAGCCCCCTCTCACTTTTGAAAAAACTTGTTGCCTCTTCATTGAACATCACTGCGAAATTAGCACTAGTGACACAGGATAGAATCCAATTAGTAAACTTGTCTCCAAAACCCATTGTGTATAAGATTAGTCTCAAAAAATCCCAATCAATGCTGTCAAAATCTTTTTTGAGGTCGAGCTTCATGACCAACGCCTTTAAATTTTTATGTTTGATGCTGTGGATGCACTCGTGGGCTGCTCCAATAGCATCCTGGATTCTTCTGCCCTTCAAAAATCCCAGTTGTTCCGCTGAAAGACTCCTTTCAAGAATCGACTTGATCCGGTTAGAGATAACTTTTGAAATTATCTTATAAATGAGGTTGCACAGGGAGATCGGTCGGTAGTCATTGAAGGAGACTGAGTTGTTTTCTTTCGGAATCAAGACCAGCAAGGTGGAATTAAGGCTTCCAAAGATCTTTCCTTTGATACGAGAGTCTTCCACCATCTGGAGGAGATCCACTCCTATGAGATCAAAAAAGAAAATGAAGAATTATGTTGTCTAGCCATTAGGCCCAAGACTCCTCTCTTTTTTGAAGTGTAACAAAATGTCTTTAAGCTCCGATAGTGAGACAGGTTTGTAGAGGTCAGTGGCTTCATCTGCAGAAACTAAATGAGGGAAAAGGCTGGTTGTAGAACATTTCTCCAGGAGATTGAGGTTGCTACTGGCTTTGAACAATTGTTTAAAATGCGAGACAGCCTCGTCCTTTAATGCTTCCTGTCCACGAAGAAGCCCAGCCCCGTTGCTTTCAATTGACCAAATGATCTTTTTGTTCCTGTTGTAACTTGCCACTTTGTGGAAGAATTTGGAGTTCGAATCTCCATTTTTTAACCAGGTAGCACGGCTGCGAAGTCTCCAGCAAATTTCCTCTTCACGAAGAATGGAGGCTCTACTACTTTCAAGCGCCTTTAGACTAGTTGAATCCTCCACGGTCAAGATGGAAGTAGTTGATTTAAAAATGAGTTGAGTAGTCTCAAACTCCAGATTTTGTAATAAGGACTTCTCCACTGTCTTTTTGGCTTTGAACCAAGTTTTTGATTGAGATTTGAGCACCTTCAGTTTCCATAGGATACGTAATTGTGGGTTTTCTTCACAAAGGAAACATGGATCCGTCCAGACAGAGTAGACTAAAGCAGAGTAGTCAGCAAAAGATAGCTAATGGTGGTTGAACTTGAACGGAGACGAACTGTGCAGCGCAGGAAGCATCAGCTGAAGGAGGATGGGAGCATGGTCTGAAACGAAGGGGAATTCCACCCATGAGGTTGAAAATCTTGTAGAAGACAAGAAACCATCAGAAACTAGAAAACGATCCAGACGTCTGGCAATTGCATCCGATTCGAACCGCCCATTTCGCCACGTAGGGACCAGACGGGTCGGCAGGACATTGATCAGGTTTTTGGAGGCGAAGAGCTCTCTGTAGAAGGATTCGGTAGGACCCGATGAGAAGGATCCTCCCCAGTGTTCGTCTGCCGATAAAATGATGTTTAGATCACCGCCAAGAATAAGGTTCAGAATGGAAAGTAGACCACTATTTGCAAGGTGCGACCAGAACTGCGATATGTCCATGCATGGGCCGTAGACGTTTAGTAACGCCACCTCCTGATTTGTAGCTAAGCAGTGGCCTATCAACAGAATGCCCCCACTTGTCAGGAAGGGTCTCAAATAAAAAAAATTGGGGTCCCATGCCACCAGCAGGCCACCAGATTTTCCAATGGAGTTAACAACCGTTGTGACCCAAGATGGGTGAAATTGATGCACGAAGTCTCTGGATTTTTGATCGGTCGAGAGGGTCTCTTGGAGAAAGATGATATCGGGCTTCGATCGCTCCAGCAGTCTTCGGAAGGAAGCAGCCTTGAGGGTGCCTCCGATCCCTCGTATGTTTAAGGAGAGCACAATCATTACTTAGATCGTGCCAAGGCCTTCATTGCTCTAAGGGCCTTTCCATCCTGTGTGGGATTGACAGAAGTAGTTTGCTGAGAGCTCAATAGCTCCTTTTTCTTTCTGGAACTTCGCGTCTGGAGAGGGGAGAGTTTAGCACCAATACCTCATGACCAAGCAAAGACTTTGACATCTTTTTTAGTGTGTTGTGAGGAAGAAGTGCCAGCCTCTGCAGCTGGAACAATGAGTTCTTTACCCCGATAAATAGGTAACTGTGAAGTGTTGTCCAGGAGAAAAGTGGTAGAAGTCGAGGAGTTCAGTGTAGCCAAGAGGTTTTCATCATCATCCTCAGGTTGTCTATATTCTGGAAGCACAGATGGGGATACTTTTGATTCAATAGAGAAGATAGGAAGACTTGGCTGCTTGGCCGGAAGTGAAGAAGGAAGGGGGGGCGAAATGAGGGAAGAGGCAGGGAAATATATAGGGTCAATAGTAGTCGGATGGAGGCTATGATTAGAGGGAGCAGAAATAGTAGGTGATTGTGGCATCTTATCTTCTGGGAGGGGGGGCTTTGTACAGAAGGAGGAAGAGAGCTAATGGTAGCTATTGATGGTTTCCTTCTCAGTAGCAGAAAGGTATTTAAAGAGAGAAGGGCAGAGCTGGTTCAGCTTATACGTCGGAGGTTCAGCTTGCCCAGGTAAGGGAGGAGAGGGAGGTTCAGGGGGCGTATCCAAGTAAGCAAGGGACAGATCTGCATCCATATAGTTGGAAGGGTTTAGGTGTAGGTCGACATCTTCAGTAGAGTCTATCGAAGACTTACCAGGGAAAGATCGACGGAGATGGCCAGTTTCACAGCATCGGTTGTAGCAGAAAGGGAGTTTGAGATAGTCCAGGTTGTGAAGTAGTTTTCGTCCTCTCCATTCGATCACAAGTGTTTCCGGCAATCCAGAAGTTATGTCCATCTCAACCAGAACTCTGCCCATTTTCCTCAAAGGACCATTGAGTGACTGTGTGTCAAATGCGATGAACTTGCCTAGGGAGTTTCCTATAGCTCTAATGGCTCCTTCATTCCAGAGATGAAGTGGAAGGCCCGAGAGAAGCACCCAAAGATGTCTGAGTTGAAAGAAATCAGTGTCCGGATTGAAGGCCACCAGCGCTTGAGCATGAGGCTGCTACCACCGAAGATCCACAATGAAGATAGTAGCAGAGAAGCGTCCTTAGGAGACTTACAGTAAAAACAGAGCCAACCTTTTTTGAGGTAGAGGACTTCCGGTGAATATCCTAAGAGAGGTAACCACTTAATCTTTATCCAGTCCTCCATAGGTTGAGTGCTCAAACTTTTGTAGGAGATACGACCCACCAGAGCACAGGTGGACATCTTGCAAAGGTCTTCTAAGCCCACTTCGTCACCCAGCACCAAACGCTTTGATCTTTTGTTTGATTTCCACTCCTTGCCACTGTAGGATGCAGCTCGACGAGAGGAGGCACGGGCTCTTTGAGCGTCTGGGAAGGTAGGACGGCTAGCGCGAACGTGAGGTAAAGAGGATATGGAAGCAGGGAGGGGCCTATCAGGGACAGGAGGAGCGCTTTTCGGAGCATTGGCTTCTGCCAGTGTAGGAGAAGCTAGTTCGACAGGGAAAAAGGCGGAAACGAAAGGACTGTTTGAAATGGAGGGCTTGGAGGGAAGATTCAACAACTTATTTTCGAGGGAGTCCACTTTATCAAAAAAACCCACCTGTTTCCAGATAAGTTCGTCGGAAGGTTGCATCAGAATGTTTGTCAGTGAGTCCATTATAAATAATGGTTGAAAGACCACTGCAGGCCCACTAGTAAAAAGCAAGGCAGTGAAAAAGGAGAGTGCGGGCCAGTGGGAAGATAGAGAAAGAGGAGGATGACAGGTTGCTGAGTAACAGTTGATGTTCTGGAAAGACAGGGCCTATCATAGATAAAATACAAACCCTGTAGGTCAGTAACTGGACAAGAAGACAAAAGGTGAGACAGGGCAGGACAGTCACAACGTAGATAGTCCCAATGCACTAAAAAACCGGAACAGACCAGCGCAATGAAGTGTAAAGGGTTAATGATAAAGGCTATTTAGAAAATCAAAGACCTGCAACCAAGAGATGGTCTCCAGGGTAAGACTAGAAGGCCCAAGAGATCAGGAGAATACTGTGAGAAGGGATCCTGGTTCACCTCCATGGTCGCAGTTTCACTTGATTGTTATATGTTTACCTTTTCCATTATACTAATGGATGTATGTACACTAGTATTGGTGCTTTATTTGATATGATTTCCCCAATCAATAAACCTTTTAATATTATGAATATAATTTCATACTATTAAATCATTATGCATTGATATTTTATGAAAACTATGAGATACATATTGGATAAGATTGTTGTTTTGTTAAAAGAGTTGAAAATGTGACAAACCACGAATATTTTGGACAAAATACCATGGGTCTTATATTTAGTGCTAACAAGAATCTTAATGTATAAACCTAATGTGCATGCAAAGACAACACCAATGCACAACATATGAAGGTGTTTTGCACTTATATACATAGTGTAACATAGATTAAGCATGTTCAAAAACCAATAGAACACCATTGTGAGTTGTGAATTGGTGATATTAATCTATAATAATAGGTTCGAAAAGAAATTTTGATTAATTATACATCATAAAAGATGATTGGTTCTATAACAAACTCACAACTTTTTACATGTGAATATGGATTATCAACCAAAACACCAAATTAAGGTGTTTGACATGGTACCTACATTCTTTTTAGTCCATGTCGAAGGTGTAGAGGGACTATAGCAATCGATAATTCGTTGACTTTATATTAGTTTATCGTTTGACTACAATTTTTTGCATAATCTCTATTGTTCGAACTACAAAACTAAAAACATTATTTTTTATATAATAAAAAAACCCTTATATGTCATGATCTCATTGGATAATAGATTTGAGGTCTTATTGCCAGCTTTGCTATTCCCAATGTTTTATATGTTGGCATATCCAAAGTTTTTATCATCTACGGTCTTTTTTAATTTGTACTATTCATACTGAAATGTTTAGATATCCAAAGTTTATAGTGATCGATAATTCGTTGACTTTATATTAGTTTGTCGTTTGGCTACAAATTTTTTCATAATCTCTATTGTTCGAACTACATAGCTAAAAACATTATTTTTGATATAATAAAAAAACCCTTGTATATCATGATCTCATTGGATAATAGATTTGAGGTCTTATTGCCAGCTTCACTATTCCCAATGTTTTATATGTTGGCATATCCAAAGTTTTTATCATCTACGGTCTTTTTGAATTTGTACTATTCATAATGAAATGTTTAGATATCCAAAGTTTTTAGCGATCGATAATTCGTTGACTTTATATTAGTTTGTCGTTTGACTACAATTTTTTGCATAATCTCTATTGTTCGAACTACATAACTAAAAACATTATTTTTTATATAATAAAAAACTCTTATATGTCATGATCTCATTGGATAATAGATTTGAGGTCTTATTACCAGCTTCGCTATTCCCAATGTTTTGTATGTTGGCATATCCAAAGTTTTTATCATCTATGGTCTTTTTGAATGTGTACTATTCGTATTGAAATGTTTAGATATCTAAAGTTTTGAGCATGGATAGTCAGTTTTTTTATCGCTTTGTCCTCTGAGTAAATTTTTTTGCATAGTCTCCATTGTTCGAACTATTGTTGTTATTATTATTATTATTATTATTTTAATTTTTCTTTATTGTTGCATACTTAGAGAGGCATTTTCATTATTATGTACGTAAGCAAGCCTACTACACTGCATTCTTTCTTAAATGTTTGCACAGCATGAGGTCCTTCAACGGTTCTGACAGCCTTAAGTGTTTACCTAACAGGCCTCGCAACCTTAAATGTTTACTCGACGGGCGTGTTACAATATAGTTTCCTCCGATTTTTGGATACAGTGTTGTCTGCAGTGAATTTGGGAAATATTGTTCTTCAGCGGCATTACTGGTTCATTGGTTGATGCTTGTTCGTTGGTTGGTTCGATGTTGCTTGTTGTTGTTTGATTCAACTTTGCAAAGTTGAGGTCCTACAACTGCAGTTGGACCTCTTGGTGCTTGTTCATTGGTATTTTGTTTGTTGCTTGCTCTTGTTTGCTTCAACTTTGCAAGGTTGGGGTCCTGCATTCGTAGTTGGACCTTTTGTTGCAGTTTGCAGGGTTTGGAGTTGCACTTCTGTCGTTCCTCATTCACGGGTAAGTTTCGGTGCCATGGTTTCATTGCTATTCCTTGTTTGTTGTTTACTATTTGCAACTTGCAAGAAAGAATTTTCAATACTATGAATCCTTTGCTCAAAATCCTCTTGCAGAACATGTTTCCGTGTGGCTGCTATGACCAAAAACTTGTCCTTGTTCTTGAACATCGATGTTCTATACAGAACCCGCCTCTGTCACAGCCATAGTGACATATAAAAAAGAAAGTTGAATTTTTCTCCTTGTTTTTCCTGGTCCTGAAAGCCATACATTTGGTGCATTTTTCCCAGTCTGCTCCCTTGCAAAGCGTCTTGTTCCCCTTTGAATGTCGATGTTGGAGACATAACCCACATCTATTGCAGCCACAGTGAAATATAAAAAAGGAAATCGAATGCTCTCCTCATATTTTCTGTAACTGGAAACCATATGTTTGGTGCATTTTTCCGAATCTGTTCCCTTCCAAAACGTCTTGTTCCCCTTTGAATGTCAATGTTGGACACATAACCCACATCTATTGCAGCCACAATGAAATATAAAAAATAAAATCGAATGTTCTCCTCATATTTTATGTTCCTGGAAACCATATGTTTGGTCCATTTTTTCCAGTATGTTCCCTTCCAATCACATATGCCAACTTCCATGTCCTGGATATAGTGCCATAGCTCTTTCGAAAATAGCAATGAAAAGGGGTTTAGAAAACGAATTCAGAGTTTTCATTGCGGGGAAAACATCTATTAGGGCCTTGTGACAAGGCATGCTTTTATTCTCTGAATCAAAAACCCTGTCCACTTGTTGGTTTTGTGTTGTCCTTTATGTCTTGCAAAGAATCAAATGAGAACTGAAATGCTTATAGGATGCACATGTGGAATAGGTTCAAAAATGATATGCATTGAATACTCGGTCTTTGTGCTCAGCAAATTTATAATGCTATTTCATTTGCATTGTCTCTTCTATTTGGTTAACTGTTCATTGTACGTTTGTTTGTTTGTCATATGTTGTAGCGATTAGGGGGATTGAATTTGACAGGAAGAAGGTTGAAGGATAGATAATGGAATTGGTATGCAGTTTCGCACTTATAGTTTTATTTTTTCTCTGTTTGCATATAAACTAAATATATCTAAGAAACATCTTGAAAATCACAGCTTAAGAGATGAAGTAAGTAATAGATGTTGAGTCCTATGAAATAGATACATACTCCAGTGTACATGAAATCATTGACCAGGTATTGCATAGCAATGAGATTTTTAGATTGGATGCATTTTCGTATACTGTAGGAGATTGCCTCTTCGATCCATTTCAAGTTCTATTGCATTTCAGTTATTCCTCGACCGACCTGCGCAATGGATTGATAAATTATTTCTTGGGCTATTTAAAAAATGGCAACATTGAGGCATTGGAGTCGTATCAATACGAATTCACATCTGATTTTCTTTTCTAGTTGCATGGAATACATGATGTCACTACGTATTTTTAAAAGATGTGGTTGTCTGCATCTGCAATTCTTCCTGCACATGAGAGGGGACTTTGGGGAGATACATTTTGTATACGGTGGTTGTCCAAGTGGATGAATATATCAATTGGAATATGGTCATTGACAAGAAAAACAAGATATCTACTATTCAACGAAACTGCATCTAGCAATCCATATTGCATCTTGTTCCATGATGTCAATCCTATCAGTGGCCATTATGAACCACTACTCTGTAAAAAATTATCCATATGCAATCTTGGAGGACCTCTTATTTACCTGTCCCTCATTTGCAAAGACCTTGAATCACATTGGAAACAAATTATGCATCGTATACACTCCCATGGCTTGCACATAACGACAATTGTTGCATTTAGTTGTGGAGATAGTCTGTTCAATGCAATTTGCTATTTGGTAGCAATAGAGTTCAATGTGTAGTAGTTGCGGCTTTACACTGTACAATCCTTTTGCAATGCAATTATAGGCGACAGCCAATAGAATTTTAGTTGCTTTCATCAACACCTTTCACCATATCTCCTAGAAAGTATGCCGACAATTGGAAGTTGGCAACAATACCTTGTAAAGATGGCACTGCCATATGAGAAAGGAAATGTAGAGGGCGACAGATTATGTTTGCAATGACTATCTATTATATTCAGAGTAAATACCCAGGTTTGGTCGGCCCTGTCGGATGGTATTGTCCATTCTTGTTGTATTGATTCAAACTACGATTGAAAAATTGACATCATCTCATTGAAAACAAATATGCCACATATCCATTATCAAACTTTGATGAGAAATACTACTAGTTTAGGGTCCACTGTCCATGCCACCCAAACTGCATCGAATCTGCATACGCGTCGCATGCTATTTAATGAGAATGAAACTTGTCCCAGTTGTGATGAAGCCATATAGAGCTTAAACAAAAAATGTAGACTAACTTATCACAACTTGAAAAAGGTCATACGTGAGAGAAAAAAATACATTGGTGGTATAGGAAATACTACTAGTTTAGGATCCAGTGTCAATGCCACCCAAATCGCATCGAATCTGCATAAGCATCGCATGTTATTTAATCACAATGAAACTCATCCCAGTTGTCATGAGTTCATCCATACCTTGAAAAAAAAACTAGACTAACTTATCACAACTTGAAAAAGGTCATACATGAGAGAAAAAAATACATTGGTGGTATAAGAAATACTACCAGTTCAGGATCCAGTCTCGATGCCACCCAAACCGCATCCAATTTGCATAAGAGTCACATGCTATTTAATCATAATGAAACTCATCCCAGTTGTCATGAGGTCATCCACACCTTAAACAAGAAACGTAGACTAACTTATCACAATTTGAAAAAGGTCATACATGAGAGAAAAAAATACATCGATACGCTTCCTTATAGACAAAAACTCACATATCACAACCTAAAAAAAATTGTTCGTGCACAACACAATCACATTTTCGCATTTTCTACTGAACACAAACATCACATGTTGAATGACAAAGAACATCACAGTTTTCATCATCGATATGGTGAGGATGAAATGCTCATAAAAAATGTCAATTCCACCTCCAACATGGCTTGTCAACAAGTGAAACTAGTTTCTAGTAGCAAGCATAAGTTAACCTACCACATATTTAAAAAACAGATACGTGAGAGAAACAGGTACGACCACATATCTCGCAATGGTCATGGTACTAACCAAGAGGAAAAAATCACATTAGGTGGGCTAGAGCCAACACCATGCATTGCTACCAATGAAAACCAACAATCTCTTTCTACGCATACTTCCCTATGGAAGAAAGATGCAAAATAGATCTATATGAAACAAATTAAAGACACTCCTTCCATTGCATGTGCAATTTGCAATCAATTGAATTTCACAAAAAACATTAAGTCTTTTACACCTGATTTGGAAGTATAATACCTCGGCTTGACACTAAATGATAAAACATTTTCCAATTGCAATATTTGTGTTCCATGCAAATGATCACTTGAAAATGGAAAATTGCCACACTTTGCAACGCTTGACCAGATAAGATGTAATACACCACTACTAGATGTAAGTGCACTTACAGAACTTGAAGAGAGACTTGTGTCTCTGCGAATTGCATTTGCACATATCAGACCCTAGGGCTATAAACAACCCCAAATGGGATTAACAAGATCAATTATTATTGTGCATGTCCAACTAGATGTTGTGCAAAAATCCTTGCCACAATTCATTAGTGATACAATGACAATTGTTGTAGCTCTCAAAAGACACTTGCAATACAAGAATGCATACCAGATAGGTAAAGTGCGTGTGCATGTTGTCATGAAAGCATTAAAATAATTATATTCCAGGGCCCTGTACAAAGCACATAACATTTGTGTAATGAGAACTGGAACAATGTTCTTGGAGAAGGGGATGACAGCTCTGCACAGACTCTCGAGACTACTAGTGAATTTGATACAAGCGATGAATCGGAGAATGAAAGACTTGTTGAAACATTGATACATGGATTCATTGACTCATGACACATTCGTGACTTGCAAGACAAGATTGTCGAAATTGCACCTATTGAGGGGCAACATCCACTTGGAATATTCAAGGAAAAATTTGCGGAGGAAATGAACTTCCCAACATTGTTCTATGGAGATCCACGTCCTAGTGACATTACGGAATGATTCAGCTACCATAAAATAGTTCGATGGGAACTGCTACATTCAAGCGGTGACTTCTCTTGTCACATAACAAATTTGTTTTTCAAAACAATGCACATAATGATTGAGCAAGTGTTGTCTTGCATGTGGGTGCGAATAAGAAAAGGCCAGCTACAAGAAAGAAAGTTATTGTCCAAAGATGTCAAGTACAAAGCAAACCTAGAAAAAATCATGAAATCTGATATTAGATACATAGATTTCAAAAACATCCGCATCTCTCGTGACTATTTGCAAAAAAACAAGAATTTTTTTTTTGCAATGATCCGGCAATTGGGACCACCGACATTTTTCATCACATTTACAAGTGCAGAGCATCGCTAGGATCCATTGGTGGCTACAGTGTCTGCATTGTATAGGAACAGGAAAAGGAAAAAACAAACTGATACATTGGAAAATGAGGACATTGACTACCTCGTAAGAAAAGACCCAGTGACATGTACTCGCTACTATAAACATAGAATAAATTCTTTGAGGAAATTGATATGCCATGATGAAACGTTTTTCAGAAAAATATCAGACTACTTTTTTGTGACTGAGTTCCAAAATAGGGGGAGTGAGCATGACCACACACTGTTGTGGATAGAGGGTGCACTGGTCTATGGAAATGACAAAAACTCACAGATCGAGCAGTTTGTGGACAAATACATAACATGCAACACAGATCATTTGGATCCAGAGCTTTCCAAAGTTCATAGACATTATCATACAAAAAGCTGTAAAAAACGAAAAACATTCGCATTGCAGATACAACTTCCCTATGTCGCCAATAAGAACAACAAGAATCATAGAGCTGCTTTGTTTAGAGGACAATGTTGTCATTGAGAAATCTAAATCGTTGTTTGCATTTCTAGAACAAAAAAAATTTGATGAGTTAATGAGCTTCGATGACTTCTTGATAGAGCTAAATCTAACAGAAGATGAGTACATCCAAGCCATACAATGTGCACTTAAACAACCAACAATTTTCCTTAAACGAAAACTTTCCCATAATTGGAACAACAGTTTCTCCAAGGACATGCCAGTTATGTGGAATGCAAATACAGATGCTCAGTATGTCCTCAATGCATATTCTGCACCATCGTATCGTACCTTGTATATGACAAGGGTTGAAAAATTCATGACGAGTGCATTCAGAAGAATATGCAAAGAACATGAAAGAAGTCATATTGATGTTATGCAAATGATACGTACGCTTGGAAATACATTACTTAATCTTCAACAAATGTCTGCTCAACAAGCAGTCCACATTGCACTTTCCCTACCCCTCAATTGTAGTTCAAGGAAATGTGTCTTCATAAACACATCTCCACTTGAGAAACACACATTTGTGCTTAAACCATCGTCTTTGCTAGAACAAGAGCCTGACAATTCAAAGGACGTATTATGTCGCTCTATTATTGATTATTACCTCTAGCGTCCATCTCCTATTAAGCATATCTACTTAGCAGAGTTCATATCGCATTACAAAAAAAATGGTGCACCCATATCAAAAAGGAAAAATCCCTCTGTAATACGCTTTGCAAATGCAACAAACATACTAACTATAAAAACTATTGTAGAGAAAAACTATTGTTATATGTTCCGTTTGATCAAAATGAAAACACATTAAAACATAACTTCCCTACATGGGAAGCTGTGTATATTGCCTCTAAAACTATAGTACAAATCAATGAATGTAGTTTTACATACAATGTTAATCCAACATGGGGTGATCTAGAAAGTGTAGTTAATGAACTAGAAAACCCTGACAATGTTGATGAGACATTCACAAATCGTAAAACAACTAGAACTCCCTATGAGTCCTATGACTTGCAAGCATATTTGCCTCGTCCTTGAGCAACCGACATTGAAAAACGTATCAATCTTGGTGTTCAAGTCACAAAACATCCTTTCCTAATAAAAAATAACGAATACCACAAAGTCAGACGTCTATTGAAGCGAGAACAACAAACAATTCTAAAGGACATTGTGATTAAAAAACGCTTGAACATGCACACTCATGTGCACTTGTTCCTTATAGGCGGGGCAGGAACATGCAAGACATTCACAGAGAAAGCACTATTCCAAATGCTTATACGAATCTATGATTCAAACAATTCCTCTGATCCTATGAAACCAAAGGGGTTAATAGTTTTATACACGAGAAAAGCTACATATAATGCAGGTGGAACAACAGTCCACTCTGCATTTTTTATGCCTTTTAACAAGTCACAGTTTCTTCCACTCAGCAAGGAAATGTTAGATACCTTGTCTAAGATTTATGACGAACTGCAACTTGTCTTCATAGATGAGGCATCTTTGATTGGAAGTCGCTTCTTGTATTCCATTGACAACCGGCTAAGAAACATAAAACATGTGCACACCAAATACTTTGGAAACATTAACATGATATTTTGTGGGGATCTTTACTAGATGCAACCCATCCAAGATTCTTTGAAACGTTTTTCTGAAAAATATCGGACTACTTTTTTGTGACTGAGTTCCAGAATAAGGGGAATGAGAATGACCACACACTATTGTGGATAGAGGGTGCACCAGTCTATGGAAATGACAACAACTCATAGATCGAGCAGTTTGTGGACAAATACATAACATGCAATAGAGATCATTTGGATCCAGAGCTTGCCAAAGTTCATAGACATTATCATACAAAAAGCTGTAAAAAACAAAAAAAAATTGCATTGCAGATACAACTTCCCTGTGTCGCCAATAAGAACAACAAGAATCATAGAGTTTCTTTGTTTAGAGGACAATGTTGTCATTGAGAAATCTAAATCGTTGTTCGCATTTCTAGAACAACAAAAATTTGATGGTTGTTTTTAGATTTCTATGGTGAGTATTTTCAAAGTTGTTTGTCGGATAATCCACAGTTGGTGTCATTTTTGTCGACGTTTCGAATCCGAATCGGGATTCATCATCAGTACTAATCGTCAATTAATAGCATGCTGATCTCGGTTAATTAATAGTTATTGTGTAGGATGTATTAAATATTTAAATCTAGGTTGGCTGTGTAAAAACCTACAGGAATTAATTGATTTTTTATTCATTTTTAAATTGAATAATGATATAATAATAATTAATAACTTATTAGTGAGTTTGTAAAGTTATTTAGTTATATATAAGCAAAATAAGTTTAAAGTGTTTTTAATTAAGTGATTAAATCTTTAATCAATTGAATTAAGTTTTTAAACTTAAATAATAATATAATAATATAAAATTAACTATTACTAAGTTTGTAAAGATTTAAGTGAAAATTAAGTAAGTGATTAAATATTCAATTAATTGAATTAAATTTAAAGTTTAATTAATAGAATTATGGTGAGAAGGGGGCTTTAGTTAGGTTATTTGTTTTTAGGTTATAGAGTTTTAAAAGTTTGTTTGTTAGGGTTAAATTTTTAATTAAAGCTTAGTGAACTAGTTACTAGAAAAGTTTTTAGGAAAGGTGGATTTTAGGTTTTAGAATTAAGAGTCAGTAAGGAAAAGTTTTTAGGGTTTTTTAAAAAGTTTTTAGGGTTATAAAATGAAAGTACTTTTGATTTTTGTCTAAATTAGAATGTCATGAAAGGTTATAATTGACTTAAATATTTGAAAAGTAGGTGCCTATAATTAAAGATTCCTAAGTCTAAGAAGTGAGGCAAAGGGAAACCTAAACAAGAAGGCAAGAAGAAGGAAGGGGTCAAGCCTGATTAGATCTATGAGGGATACTAAGTTGGTTGATTAATGGGTGCCAAAAACTGCTTACCTCCAAGCCA
>JASDQU010739474.1:19678-29721 GCA_032191745.1 Picea mariana | reverse complement strand
AGGAGTAGGATGTGGAGAAGTCTCATAATTTGAAGATGAAGCCGATCAATAAGGTGGACAAGAACATATTGAAACTCATCATCTTTCCTTAGTGACTAGGATGGGGATACCAATAATATGACACAATAATAATTTCATATCATGAGGAAGGATCCCATATATCTATGTAAGCTCATGATCTCATGTGATGAATCTAGAGCACATTTTCACCACCCCGTAACTAGCCATCAATGTACAAAATCAATATATGATCTAGTGATGGACTTTATGACCTAGTATATGTCACATTTCAGGTCTTCACCTCCATGACAACTCATCAACCTCCTCCATATCTACATCAAGATAGGGAGGAGGCCCGTCACTAGTGTATGTGCCAATATCTACAAAATAATAGAAAACAATAATTATATAATTCTCATATTTCAAACTTCTATGATTAAAGTTATGGTGAGAGAAATATTCCAGATCCATCACATCAGATTTTTTGTTCGATATTTCGGACTAGTCCATTGTGTTCCATCATCAGGATTAATGATGCATCGTATTTTTTGATTGACATTTCAGACCAATCCACGGTGGTCCATCATTAGGATTAATGATTAATGATTAATCCTAATGATAATTAATCCCAATGATGGAACATAGTGGATTGGTATGAAACGTTGATCTAAAAAATATGATGTGATGGATCTAAAATATTTCTCTCACAATTAGAGAATTTAAAAAAATATTATCACAATTATATGTGCATTAAATAAGACAAAAAATATGCAATTAATATAACAAAAGATAGTGATAATATTACCTCTCACATATGTTGGCTTGACTATAGTAAATCATATGTTAGGACATCCTCACCAGTCCATCCCTACATATAGAAATTGTATAATATTGAGGATGTGACTATCCTCACTATGTAACAAATCCAAAAAATGTACACCCAATGGCCTACATAGGTATTCCGACCGGCCTCTCTTGGGAAATATATAACCCCACATGCACATACACACATCATTCATCTACCTAAGAGGATAGTAGTCAAATTCCATCTGAATCACCAAAAACCTCCTAAACAATAAAGTAAATAACTTTAAAGAAAAGGGGAATAAATGTCTCCTCTGCAACACACAATGATAGTGATATCGAGTAATGCAAAATTCTCAAAGTTGTTTACCAGATAATCCACAGTTGGTGTCATTTTTGTCGAAGTTTCGAATCCTAATCGGGATTCATCATCAGGACTAATCGTCAATTAATAGCATGCTAATCTCGGTTAATTAATAGTTACTGTGTGGGATGTAATAAAGATTTTAACCTAGGTCGGCTGTCTGAAAACCTACAGAAATTAATTGATTTTTTATTCATTTTTAAACTGAATAATGATATAATAATAATAATTAATACTTATTAGTAAGTTTGTAAAGTTATTTAGTAATATATAAGTAAAATAAGTTTAAAGAGTTTTTAATTAAGTGATTAAATATTTGATTAATTGAATTAAGTTTTAAACTAAATAATAATATAAAATAATATAAAAATAAACTATTACTAAGTTTGTAAAGATTTTAAGTGAAAATTAAGTTAGTGATTAAATATTCAATTAATTGAATTAAATTTAAAGTTTAATTAATTGAGTTATGGTGAGAAGGGGGCTTTAGTTAGGTTGTTTGTTTTTAGGTTTTAGAGTTTTAAAAATTTTGTTTTTAGGGTTAAATTTTTAATTACAGCTTAGTGAACTAGTTACTAGAAAAAGTTTTTGGAAAGTGGGCTTTAGGTTTAGAAAAGGGAAACCTAAACAAGAAGGCAAGAAGAAGGGAGGTGTCGGGCCTGATTAGATCTATGAGTGATACTAAGTTGGTTGATTAATGGGTGCCAAAAACTGCTTACCTTCAAGCCACCGTCTCTGTTCATATTGTTGGGGTGTTTGATTATTTCGAGAGCTTCTCTTAAACGTCTCATGTAGTAATGATCCTCTTTTGCTAGTATTTTTGTATCCTCCAGGCAGACATGATGTTTGGTTTTAAGTGAGTGTTCTGCTAAGGCCGAGGTACGAATGTGTTCATTTCTAATGTCTGCTTCATGTTCCTTAATCCTTACCTGAAATGATCGTCCGGTTTCCCCAATGCAACATTTTCCGCATGAACAGGAGACCTTGTAGATGCCTTTTCCTTGTTGTTGGTCTATAGGGTCTTTTACAGATTTCATTCTTTGTCTGATGGTAACTAGGGGTTTGAAGGAGGTTGTAATTTCTTTCTTTTTTAATACTTTTGCAATCTTGTCTGTGACACCTTGAATGTAAGGAAGGAAGGCCTTTATGTTGTAGGTTTGATCATTCTGTACACGGGTCCTATTATCCTTTCTAACCATTGCCTTTTTGATGTCTCCATTTCTATACCGAATGTTCTTAAAGACCTTAGTTAAGTGGTCTATTTCTTCCTTGAGATGTTCTTTGTCAGAAATTCTTGATGCCCTTATCGCCATGGTGTTGAGAACCCCCATCTTCTGAGATGGATGGTGCTGGGAATCCGCATGAAGGTAACTTTCTGTGTGAGTTTTCTTCCTGAAGACCTTGTGTCCCAGTGTACCATTATGTTTTCTAGTTATAAGAACGTCTAGGAAGGGTATGTTGTTGTTTTCTTCTAGTTCCATGGTGAATTTTATGTTTTCTAAAATACCATTAAGGTGTTCAAAGAATCTATCTAGTTCTTCTTTGCCATGAGGCCATATGACATTGGTATCATCAACATACCTTTTCCATCTAGATGGTTTAAGAGGATATGTTTCGAGGGCATTTTTCTCGAACTTCTCCATGTAGAGGTTGGCTACAATTGGGGATAAAGGGGATCCCATGGCTACCCCGCTTGTTTGTTCAAAAAACTCTCCTTGGAAACTGAAGAAGGTTGATTTTAGACACACTTCTGCTAGTTTGGTTGTTTGAGGGTCTGCGACCTCATTGATGACTTGAATGGCCTCATTTAGCGGGATCTTCGTAAAAAGTGAAACCACATCAAAGCTGATGAGGATATCCTTAGATTCAATTTTCTCTTCTTTTATGAGTTCCACGAAGTCTCTTGAATATTTTATGTATGAGTCTGTCTTGCCAACCAAAGGTCCTAGGATCCTTGCTACGTACATGGCTAGTTCATAGGTTGGGGAACCAATCGTGTTGACAATTGGTCTCAGAGGAACTCCTTCTTTGTGGATTTTAGGGAGTCCATATATTCTAGGAGTGATTAGGCAGCTTGGGGTTAGTCGTTTCTTCATTCTTTCATCTAGGTTGGAAGTTTTTATGGCTTTCTTGACTTCCTTGATAATCTTGAATATTGGGTTGTTGTTTAACTTTTTATAGCTGCCAGTTGTGGTAAGATGCTCTATCATTTTGGTGTTGTAATCATCCCTGTTCATGACTACTGTAGCTCCACCCTTATCAGCTTTTAAAATCACAATGTTTTCATGCAAAATTGTCAGAAAAAATGTCAGTTCATCTAATTATCTTAAGCCTCTAAAATAGACTATCTACATAGTGCAACATATGGAAAATAATGCACTACCCATCAATGGCATGTTGTGCTAGCATGGTGATGAAATGGATCAAGAACCTAACCTCCGATGATCGAAAATAATGTAATCTGAAATGACCCCCAGTAACTTGGAACTCATTATGGTGAACAATGTCTACATTGACATATCTCTACACATATGCTAGATGAATCTCTCCTACAACACTAGATGGTAGATCAAGGAAATGGAGAAAATCCTCCTCTCTCTTGGATAACCTCGTGATGAAATAAATATCCTCCTCTATGGGTTGGTACCACATAGGATTAACCCTAAAGGCTCACTTTCCATGATCTCGATGAAGAATAAACTTTGTTAATAACTTAATATTCCCCCTAAGGGATTTAACTTCCTCATAATACTTGAAGATGATAACATCCAACAAAAGCTAATAAGTTTGAGATGTAATTAGATGATGAATCAAATCCCTCTCCTTCTCCCTGACTTCATCAATGATTCCAGTTATATGAATTGAATTACAACTACTATAATTGTACCCAATTCAAATAAATATACCATCATGAAATACATCCCTAAATAAACAATCTATACTAAATTACTACATGTAAAATTAATTCAATTTTGAAATTCGTATATATGTTATTGTTTAAATCCACACATCGTAAACAATGTGTTATAGTTTTTGAGCGTATTGTAAATGATGGTGTTACTAACTTGAACATAACAAATAGTAGAATGATGTTCTTCTCAAAATGTTCGAGTGCCACCAAGGTGTGTCCATACATTCATAATAGCACTGGAAATCATGGTAATTATTTATAAATTTGTTATAAATATTGCAGTGCATTTAATAGTTATTAGTGCATTATAATGTGGTGTGCTTAAAATATTGCAGTGCATTTAATAGATATTAGTGCACTAAAATCATGGTAATTATTTATAAGATTGTTATAAATATTGCAGTGCATTTAATAGATATTAGTGCACTATAATGTGGTGGGATTAAAAAATCACTTACACGGTGATTTTATCACCACCATGGTGCATCCTTACATACATGTGTAAGAAATATACATACAATACTTATGAGTGTAAGAAATATACATGCAATACTTATAATTGTTTTTGGTGTAATATGTATGGGTGCATCATATAACATTAGTGCTTTTACATGAACACCTTGATAGTTTGACATTACATACAAAAAGCGCACTAGAAAGAAATTGAAATTTTAAAAAATTAACTATTAATATTTATGTTACACTTAATATTTATTTGTTTCACCCCTCGATATTTGAATTGGATAGATAATATATCCACATATATATATCACCAATTTGGGGGCAGACCAACTGCATTACATTAAACCCTAAAGAGGGGGTTCATTTTTTTTTCAACAAGAAAAATTTCTATATATTATAATGATATAAAATGGTTCATTTTATATATCATCAAAGTTCTTGCATTATATGCATATCTTCTTAATAACCAAAAGTTTCGATCTTCACTCACAAAAATGTGAATTAACTGTCTTGATCTCAGTACATAGTGCTAACAAAATCATCAAAACAGAAAATGTTTGAAAAAAGATCCATCAACAAGACACTATATTTCTAAGCTATGCGAGAAGAAGAGCCTATCCTTCGAATGCTCCAGAATATTGAGAAAGACCCAAAATAGTGTAGCTAAGAGTTTAATATAGATAAAAGAAAGAAGTGGGCCCTTTGTTTCCATCTACCCAGAGGTTGTAGTTTATCATTCCTTCAACCTTCGACAGGGATTTCTTCGAGAGGTAATCACCTTTCGTGTTTAGCTCCCTGTATACATGGGTGAAGTAGATCTCTTTAAAAGAGATCTCGAGCCTATTAATTATGTCCATCCATCCCATTAATGAGGCTACATGTAGCCTACCTTTATCCTTCAACCATTCGATGATAATCTTTGAATCACCAATTACCTGTAAAACATCTACATTCAATCGTACAGCTAGGGAAAGGGTCGCCCATGCACCGAGCAATTCTTCTCTAGTATTGGTACCACAACCACAGTTAAAAGTCCACTTAATGATCGTATTTGAACTAGTCTTTATCAGCCCCCCCCCCTGCCCCACATCTATGGTCATTTATATCCGCAGCTTCATCAAACCAGCACATTGTAGGGGAATAAAGGCTTGGGCTCTTAAGTATTAGAGGGAAATACTTCTTCAAAGGTGGCCGAGATGGAAGTGTTGCTTTGAATTTGCAAACAAAAGAGAAGATGGAGGGAATGCGCCCTTCGAAAAGTACATTGTTCCACTCCAACTAGACATACCAGCAAATGATGGTAGGCAACGTTTTGTAAAACACCTCTCTTTTTACCCAGTTTTCCAAGAAATCATTTAACGCGTTTCCTTCCCAAATCACCAAGTATTTAAGTTCTTTGTTTACCCTCAGCCAGACTTCCCGACGGAATCCACAAGACACAAATATGTGATATACAGTCTTGCCATCTTTGAAGCATAATGGACAACGATTTGGGCCATGCCAACCCCTTTTTTGCAGAGAATCCCAAGTTACGATTTTCTTCTCGCTCGATAACCAAATAAACAATTTAATCTTTTGTGCTAAATCCCACTTCCACAAGTCTCTTTTCCATCCCTCGATAACAGTCACCCATTTCTTTTTTTCAAGAGATAGATATATATTTTTAACATTTAGACTGTTGACACTGTCCCCTCCAATCCATAGGAGCGTATCGTCCTGATCCTGTAACTGAACTCCTGCTCCACACAACACCCTGCAGAAAGCTTCCCATATGTATAGATGCATTTTCCACTGGTGCATATGCATGAACCAAAGCCATGATACTTTGACAAGAGCATCATAATAGCAGTACAATACATCTCAAAGTGCATTGGAGAGTGAAGGAATTTTTCATGAACATTATTATGAATCCACTTGGTGTGTTAACAATGTAAAAAATCACAAGGAGTGGATTGTAAAATAATAAGCGGATAGTGTGATCCGAAGTTCAATACCATATAAAAAAATAAAAACAAAAATCAAATTAAAGGTTAATATTAAATTTTAATTCACTAAAAATGTAAATTAACGGATATCAATTCACTTACTCGGTTGGTCCCTTTTCCACCGAACACAAATCAACCATGGAAATGAAGGAATTGAAATTTTAGGAAATTTGATAGCACTAGAAAATGGAGGGTTCATACAGAATAATGAACATCGATGCTTGAATGGGTGTGAAGAATTGAGAAAATGCGACAAATTGAATTTTTGGTTGTTCTTTTATTTTTTTTATTTTTTTTTAATGTTTTCCTAACATGGTGCACCAATTGATATCCTAACGCATTAGTCATTTTAATGGTATATAGTGCACTGGTAATATTATTTTTTATTTTATTTAAAAAAATGATGTAGGAGCATCTTTCTGACTCGACAGATGCGTTAACAAATCAACATGTCAGCGTGCATTTGGAGATAGGGAGAGACACCGACCCTCTCATTTCCAAAATTCGAATTATAAAATTAAGTTAATTTATGTGTAAGTTCGATAAATGCCAAATCCATGCCTTTGGACAAGTGTGGATGGGTTCATCGAAATAATCGACTGTAAGCAGGTCTAGATCCGTGTTAGGTATGGATCTCTATTCAATGTAATGAGTCATAGGGTTAAGGTGTCTTAACGGAAATGTTGATGGCCCTAAGGTGGTGGAGAGGATAAGCTCATAGAGCCCTCCTTTGTAAAAAAAAAGAGAATACTTTGTTTTCTTTGCAAGATGTGCATTGCCTAGGATAAAGGGAGTTAGTCGAAAATAACTTTCCTTTCAGAAGTTACAAAACTCAGAAGGAAGAGTGAAATCAAGCGTCAAAGAAAGGATTATTTCAAGTCTCAAGCTCAGAAGAGATAGCGGACATGACGTTGAAGCCTATAAGCCTTCGAAGGTTCTCAAAGTCTTGAGGATTACATTGTTTAGAGGAGGAGTCGAGGATTTAAGTTACTTCACGAGAACAAATCTCAGGAGGAGTAGTGGTTCTAAGCTTCGAGAGGAAACACTTAGAAAATTTTCTAAGTCTTGAAGAGTTGAAGCATCTAAAGGTGGAGCGAAAAAATTCGAGCTAGCCAAAGGAAGATCAAGGATTAAGATTCGTCCAAGAGGAGCTGAAACATTTCAGGTCGTTAGATATCAGAGACGTAGGGCATTGGTTAATCACGATGATCCTTCGAAATTTCGCAAATCGAAAGATTTGCAAGGAGAAGAGTGAAACTCGCGAAGTCTGAAATCACGAGGCGATCGTGACCATCCATTGAGGTAGGAAATGTGGTGAAATATCAACATTTCATTGATTCACAAAGTGGGAGAAGCAGGAGTGGAAGAGGTGAAGACTTGCGAAGTCCGAGTTCGAGATTTAATCACAGTTGTTGGTGGGAAGGGTAGTGTGGACTGTAGATTTGGTCTCGAATAATTCACAAGTTCAGTTATCAGAGGAAGGGAGATGAGTAGTCTTTCGATAGGCGAAATGCAAAATCCCGAGACACAAAATCCCGAGACACGAAGTCCCGATTCGCAAAGTGGATCTTGATCGTCGGTTGTGGGAGAGATAAGGACCGTTGATTATCTAGGGGGAGTTCATAAGTTCAGATTTTGAGAAAAGGGAGGTGAGATATATTCCAACGACGTGAGGTGAAAAGTAGCGAAAAGATTAGAAGTTTGAGCCTCGGGTTCTATCCAGAAGTCACGTTGATGGAGGTTAAAGGAGAAGAGCTAGCACTTGCTAGACGTTAACTCGAGATTTCGGAAATCAGAGAGTCAGGGTTGACTTACATGCGATTACCTAACGCGCGAAATCACGAAGCACCTTTTGGTTAGGCCTATGGTCACGGGTAGTGGTCACCTGGAGGAAGCTTATGCCTGGTGCTTGTTCACGCGGGTGAAGTTTCACAAAGACCTGTGGATTATTTCTTTGGAGGTTCTAGCAGGGAATCGAAGAGCTGCTTCAGCTCAAGAATTTGAATATCCTAGACCGGGAGGTCATGCAACCCTTTGGGGAGAAGGGGGGGTCTGCACCAAGTGGTATTAGAGATGATATTTTTCTTGCAGACAACAGGCAAAGAGACGAGGAGTTGAAGAAGATAATATGATAATGTTGAATGATATTAGAAGCTAAAGTTTTCTTGTAGACAACAGGTGAGAATGAGACAGAGTATTGATGCTTTGTGTGTGATTTCTAGCAAGGTGTGAAATAAATTGTAGAAAGCTAGATGAGATGAAAACAAAGGGTGGAAAATGGCTATTGAAGGCCATATGGGTGGTCAGGGCAAGGACCACTAGTAGAAAAACAAAGTTGAGATAGATAAAGAGCTCACAAAAATAAGAGAAAAGATGGAGAGGCTAGCATTGAAGATGCAGCAGGATGCAAAGGTACACTGGACATATGAATGGCCTTTGAAGAGGAAAGTAAAATGGCATGTACAAAAGTTTATTTCTAGAAGGCAACAACAAATGTTGAAAAGGTAGATGAGGCATGCTAAAAACCTCAGTGACACAAAGGAGGAAGTGGTTCACATCTGTGAGCCAAAAAATAGGAAGAGTCTCAGTGATAATGAGGATAAGAGATCAGTGGATGATCTCAAAGACTGCCAAAAGGGAAGTAGTGAGCTATTAGATTGCCAGGTGGGAAATGATATGATATTAGCAGAGGATTTCATAAAATTCCAAGAGGGCAGGAATGGACTTTCAAGTTGCTAGGTGGGAAATGGAAAGAGATCAGTGGGAGGTCTCATATACTTCCAGCGGAGGAGTAATGAAAGTTCATATTGTCAAGTGGGAAATGAGATGGGATCATTGGAGGATCTCATAGACTTCCAGGAGAGTAGAAGAAAAATCCCAAGATGTCAGGTGGGCAAGGGAAGTGAGAGGAGACTGTTTTAAAGTCTCATGAAATCAGTTGAGAGTTCATATCAGCAAGGAGAGTGGTGGAGGTGGATCAGAGGAGTATTTTGATCATTGGAGGAATTGCAATATTCCTACCAAGTAGCCCAGTTGGGGCTAGAGAATGTGTTGCAGGAGCAACGATAGAAGGGAATCCAACAAAGATTATCAAAGAGGAGAAAGAACATACACTAATGTATACCCCAACAGAAAAAAAAGGAGAATTCAGATGAATTTATCACTCAATGGGATCAATAGTTGAAGATGTTGGAGGATTGGTTGGAAAATCCAAAATCAGAAGATAGTTGCTAGAAGACAGTCACGAAGATTGCAAGAGAAGAGCATTCGACATAATTACTCAAAAATTTCAACCATGAAGATGAACAGATGATGACTGTAGCACTGAAGCATGCAGCAGAAGAGGGAGCAGAATTCCAGCCAGAGGAACATTTGATAGAAGATGGAGATATGTTAGCACGAGAGGAGCTGACAGAAACCAATATGCCAGAGGAAGAGGCTAAGCAACAATTCAGTAAGGAGACTGCAAAATTGAAGTATGCAACAGAGTGGAAAACTAGTGCCATAAGAGGAGATG
>JASDQU010739473.1:91015-113295 GCA_032191745.1 Picea mariana | reverse complement strand
AAATATAGTGTTGATGGTTATGTCTCCGGTGTCTTATCATATCATGATGGCATTTAACAATTAATGATAACTCAAGAGGGATAAACTCAATATTAACTTCTATAGAAAAGTGAAAGGTATGAATCAAACAATTTAATGAGAACTTCGCCATTATAGAAGAAACATCAACTACCCTGAAATTCCATGCGATTCTTCAATTCATGCATTCATCATGAACAATATGAAAACACGATTCTATTGAATTCAAATGTACTCCTATTCTAATATAAGAAAATTCACACTATTCGAGATTTACAACTAAGAACTAAACTCAAATCAAACTTAGAATTGAAATTGCAATCTAGATCTAGAATGGAAATTGCATGAATTAAACTAAACTAACCCTATTTTAACAATTTAAATTGCAAAGGGAAATACTCATAAAAACATAACTCAAATCCTATTTCTATTTCATCATATGACAAGAGAATTAATCAGTAAACTACATAGCAAACTAGATAATCAAAATAAATAGCAACTAAATAAGCAAACTATGAATCAAAACTAAAACTAACATTTATCCATCCACCGAAACTTTGCCAAAGAAACTATTAACTCAATTACTCTGTTTTAACTTATTCTATTTCAACATACAAAAATTCTAACTATCATCTAATTATACATAGGGGTTAGTGGTTTAAGCTTAATCTTGTTTCCTATTTAATTAAAGATACATGGGATATTAACACTATCCTTTATAAGCAACCTACAACAAGAAACTGAAACAATTAAACTATAAACAACAATTACAGAGTAAGTAAAAAAGGATAAAACCACATGTACATGAAATAAAAGAAATAACAATTACACTACTCGAATTCACAAGAAAACTAACTAAATATTCACCCAGACCACTGGTGGTCCCCCCAGCAGGTTGTGGCTACTCCTCAATAGTGAATCACGAGCTCAAGCAACATGATTTCAACATTTAAATTAAAAATACAGTTTACACAAGTTTATGAAAATGTCTTGAAACAAAAAAAACAATGCTAGCTTCACAATTCTGAGCTTAACTATCCTTAGCTATTTGTCTGACCAATGTTGTGGTATTTATAGAGGTTACAAGATGAGAGGTCAACCACTGGAAGGGTCGACCTCCTCTAAAAACAGTAAATTGCACTTAATGCATTTTAACCGTCGGTGGCTTCTAGAAACTTAGCGAGCCAATAAATGCCCAGTATAACAACCCAATCCAAGTTGTCAAAAGCTCAGTAACTGGAGGCCACAAGTGCCATAAAAAACCATGTCGTTCATTTTCCCATCACTGGTCGTCGATATGATAACTTCCAACTCGCCCACGATTTTAGTGTAGGATGGAGTGTCGAAGGTAGTGTCGGATGGAGTACCAGATGCAGTATCGGAAGGAGTATTGGATGGAATACTGGATGGAAAAATGCCATGAAAGTTTTCCCTGTGACACACAGATCATGAATTATCTTCTTGGCACCATTAAATCATGTTGAATTACACTTAAAACCATCATAAAACATCAATCATACGTACGTGTTGTAAGCTATGGTGATCTGATACAAAAATCCTTCAAAACTTCTTCAAAATAGGAAAATACACATATAATATTGGCCAAAAAGCATCTAATCATCATCATTAAATTAACCAAATCGTGAGCCCATCACAACATAGCACCAATTTTGAAGAAAGAGGTTGCAACCAAATCAAGAAGAAGAGAGAACTCTCGGGTTCTCAAAAGGAAAGACTGGATCAGGTTATATACATATGGGATCAATATGATTGTAATAGGTTGGTCATGGTTAAGGTTAGGTAGGTTGGGAAAGGTCAATTCCAAGTTTGAGTCTAGTTATACTTAATGTTGTTGTTAGCTAAGATGAATCCTGAGATCTGGGTTGGGAACTGGACTGATAATGTAATAGAGTCATGTATGATTGTAGGGTTGGAAAGAGAAAGGAGTTGAGATAACCTTGTCTCGCACTGACCGAGAAGCACTTGCTAATTATCTTTGTCATGACCATTTGTATATGTTACTCAAGATGATCATGTATTCTAATAAGAGACTTGTTATACGATAATGTTGTTGGAGACCCGATTAAAAGAAAATATATTGTTTACTTATCCTTTTGATTCTATTGAATGTTATGTTGTGTTATATTTTGTGTCTAGTATGCTTAAATGATTATAACTTCCATATGAATGTCAATGCGACTCTGTTTATCCATTCTCAATTAGGAAATGTTCAGGACTGCAATAGGTTTAAACTATCTTATGCAGGAATAATATGAATCTTGATACTTAGGGGATATTTCTGAGTTTTCTCCTTACCCTTCCCTCACCTACTCATTTCGGTTGTTCTCTGAGTGATACTTATTCCCTCCCGGGAAGTTTAAAATTCTAGCGCACTATAATACATCTGTACATTTTGGTCGTAACTGGAAGAGGACCCTAGTCTGATGAATTTGTGCCAACACATCCTCACTTGCGAAAATATCCTCAAAAGATGATTCTCTCAACCTTTGAGATAAGCTCTCTGCAAAAATAATGAGGAATCAATATACCATCTACTTAATAGTTGTTCTTTCTCCAAAAACATATCGGATAAGGAAACAATGCTCTATAGAAAATATGATCAAACTGATGGCAACATAACTCATACTCTTAAAAATTGGGTCGATAATCCCTACTAGAACATAATTCTAAACCACCTCTGGTAGTTGCTCCTGGGATTAATAGTCTAGAACATCTGGAAAAAGTGAAACTTCCACATCTTTGAAGACCATACTTCCTTATAAGACAACATATGGACCATTTGCAGGAAACATATGATATAAATAATTCATCTCCAATCCTGGTCTGACCTCGACTTCAAAGGGCAGTCAAAGAATCTTTAATTATTCAATGATGGGACATCACCCCTGCCACCTAAATGGGCCCCCTCTCTTCTTCATGTTCCCACATGAGGGCCCCCTCCATCCCAGTACATTGGTGTCCCCCTCCTCTCAGTTTCCTTAAACTCAACTTTGATGGTGCCTCAAGAGGTAATCCTAGTACTATAGGTTTTGAATTCATATTCAGAAACAACAAGGGGGCCATCGTTTGTCTTTAATATGAAACCATTGGCCATAATAACAACAATGTTACTAAACTCTTGGGTCTCCTCCAGGGCCTCAGAATTGCTTGAAAAAGAGCTCTTTTTCCTCTCTTATGCGAAGCTGACTCTCATATAATTATATCTATGGATATCCATCTTCACAATGGCTCTCAAAGATAAAAAATCTCCCCCATTTGGAGCTTGGACTAGGGTCTTCATCGTCTGGCCCAACTTTTGGATTTCATAGACTCCATCTCCTTCCTCCACATCCATCGCAAGGATAACTCCTTGGCAAAAAGAATTCCCAATGAAAGCTTCACAAACAACTATGACCTTCAGGAACTCACTATGGATGATATCTACAACCACTCTCTTAGGCGAGTCTGTATCGACATTGTGCTCAAGGAGTCTTCTCCCTCGAATGTGAGTGTCCACCTAGTAGGCTCTTCCACTCCCCTCAACATGCTTCATGATGAAAGTGTGTGAATGACCTCAATCCTCCCTCATGCATATTAAACGTCCTGTCCTCCCAAGACGTCGAACCTTATCTCCTTCCACGGCTCCTGTGCCCCTCCTGCAGGGCTATTATACCCTGCAACAATCCACATGCTTCAAAAATCTAGTAACCTTAATGGTGCATGATTTGACACCTGTTGGAAGCATACCAAAGCGAAAAGCAAGGCGATTTTGGGAAATAAGGCATGCACGAGGAAAGCGACAGCTAGAAGGAGGAACAACACACGTGCATGCATGGAATATCTAACGACATTAGGGTTAGGGTTTTGGTAATGTATTGTAATGGCTGAAGAGCCATAAACGTATAAATATAGTTATCTAGGTCTCATAAGAGGATGTTTATCATGGGCATGAGTTGATAGAGATATAGAGAGGCGAATACAAAGAAACTAGTACTATGTAATATTTTACTATATGACCTAATTTTGAAAGCTGTTGAGCTAGAGAGCACTGAGGAGGGTAGATATTAAGGGTTAGATCACAGTCAGAGGAGCCTGGTGCGATCTAGTCTGTCTCATATAGATCTTACCTAACTGAGAAGAGTTGTAGGCACGCAATGTTGTAGTTTCATAATGAAAATAATAAAAGAGATAAGAGCTATATCGTTTTGGACGTAGCCCAGGGGGGTGAACCACAATAACACCTATATTATGTGATTGAATGTGTGTGTTTATTTATTGTCTTCAATAGATATTATGATGCTAAATGAATGAGTTGATATATTTCCTGCTTAATCATAGATCATATTGCAGTACGTTAATAAGTTACAATATAACTCTCAGTGTGCAGTTCTCATATATCCTACTCAATCCTAGCCTATAAACACATGGGTATTGTAGCCACCCATTAAGACTATCTCGGGTGAGATGGCGTAGTGCACCTTGTGTGTTGTGTTGCCTTCTAGTTTACAAGGAGGGTCGATAGTTTTAGAGGCTTTGTTGGAAACCCGAACAGACATGAACCCTGGGTCACTCAATACAAACTTAGAAAGGATATATAAATAAGAATAACCAACAAATGGTTTCATTTCCATTGGTAGGAACAATAGAGGATTGAGTAGATGGGATATGTTGAAGATATGTTAAAAGATACGTAAGATTTGCGGGAAGTGGAGAAAGAGAATATTAAAGCAGATAAGAAATAAATGATCCACTAGAAGGGGATGTTGAGACCATGGAATCCCACAAAAGAAGAGATCGAAAGCTGGCTAAGGACAAAAGAGCTGGAGTTTTCACAGAAAGATAACAAAAACCCTAGAAATACGTGTTTATTGATTTGCACGAAGCTTTTTTCTATGATTTTCCACACTTATTGCAGGAGTGTATACTAAGGTTGAAGGATAACCATGCAATGAATCGGATCTGATAGTTAGAGTGGACCCTCGTACATATTGAGTAGTTACAACAGGTGAACAACAAATTCACCCACGCGGTAGAATTTTGGCTCGATAGTATTGTGGTAGGCTTTATAAAATATTTTGTATTAGATACAACGAAGTCGTACAACACAACGGAGCAAGAATTTCTACACAAACCTCAAGGAAGGTACATTAGATCGTTGTATACTTCTATACAACAAAGCTATAATGAAAATTGAGTCGGACAACTAAACTTCCCTGCGTGCATGGGGGAAGGGGGAAGCACTGACAGAAAAAAGAGAAATGGAAGGAGGAAAGGATAAGGGAAAGAAGGAGGAACCCTTGGACCCAATCATGATGGATGATGACCAGATCAAGCGGATCATGGAGATAGCTAGAAAGATGTGTAGCAAAGTACCCTACCAATACAAGGTGAATACCAAAAAAAGAGTCGTAGCCGCGAGGGAAGGCTTGGCAAGTGACGAAGAAGAGGTAGAGGATCTCAGGGCTGTGGAGAAGATTGAGGAAATCCTACGTGCAACATATGAAAGGAAGACGAGAGGTCCAAGAATGGGGAGAGAAGGCAGAAATCATATCCATATTAATGTCAATGTGGAACCCATAAACCCATGTGCGACTAATACACCAAAGAGAAAACAACAGTTTAGACAACTAGATTTCAGGATAAGAACGACAACAGGGAGTACATCTATACAAGGAACAACAACTGGAGGAGCTAGTTTAGGCAGCACTAGTCAAGTATATACACCACGCAGAGGTAATAGTTCAACGTTTAGAATGGTAGGACACGATCCCACAATCAGGTTACCAGAATTTAAAGGAGAAGCATTGGAGGACCCGAAAAAACATTTGTTCATATGTGAGAATATTTGGGAAGCACAATAGATCACATACAGAGATACTAAGCCAGAACAACTAGTGATTACACTAAGGGAAAAAACAATGGATTGGTATATGAGCTTAGCTACAAACAATCCACCGGGGACAACCAGAACAATTGCAGACATCAATAAACTGATGATAAACGAGTTCTAGAAGCCAAGTTCAGAAGATCAGTACATGAATGAAATGATCGAAATTAGACAAAAACCGAGAGAATCCATATGGGAGATTGACCAGAGATTCAAGTGACTGAAGGGGAAGTTAAAATATCTCATGACCAATATGAAAAATAGGCACTTGTTCATCAATTCACTACTACCACACTTAAAATACCCACTGTGACAACAAAACTCTCAAACGCAGGTAGAGGCTTTGCAGGCAGGCCTACAACTGGAAGAAAACTAGTATCAGCAGACAAATCTAGCCATTGAATAAATGAAGGAGAATCTGAAGAACTTAATGTTCCAACTAAACCAAAATAAGATTAAGGACAAACGAGAAGTTTTTTGGTGTACTACATGCAGGATGGAAGGGCACCACAAGAATGAATGTCGAACATTCGCGTAGTATATGGCGACATGAATGCCAAATCCATTACCAAAAAGAGGACTATGGTGCGAAATATGTAATAAACCAGGCCATGATCCATATCAGTGCTCAATAATGCAAAAATACCAGACAGTCCCATAGAGTTCATATTGAAACTTTTTCAAGTCAGTGGGCCATGATGACAAAGATTGTAGAACTATGGAGTTAATGCAATAAAGGACATTGGATGCATATAGAGTGCAGGCTGAAATAATGACTCAGAAAGTCACACCATAATTTAACCAAGTTCCATCCCCATACAAAATTGCACAACACCAGTATAATATTGCACAACAACCATATCATACCGCACAACCACAGTACAACACAGCGCAACCTCAATACAATACAACACAGTACAATTAGGAGCCTCAGTATAATGCGTCGAGAGGAGATCGAGCAGGCTACAGAGGTGGAGGACGAGGGAGAGGAGGTTTTGGACAAGGTATAGGACCGGTGGTATGTCATAACTGCCAACAACTAGGATATTATGCAAGGGAATGTCCACTTCCACCAGCAACATGTATGTATTGTCGCGCATCAGACCATGATACGGAAGAATGTTCGACACTATTAATAAATATCCAGGGAAAGAGGAACTAGAACAACCAAAATGTTCAGTGGATCTCAGCTGAAGCAAGGGATGAAGGATTGAACATCAACATAGTTACCCACAGAGGATCTAAAACAAGTAACGATGCAGTCTGACAAGAGCCAGTACAACACCAGTTGGTAAAGAAGAATGTCGAACCAAGGAAGCAATTTGATGCGCAGAAGGAGAGGGAGATATTTAAGCAAGCCCGAAAAGAATTTTAGAAGGAGGACATTGTGTCGAATTCAACCGAGCAACAAAGAAAGGAAGCACCAAAATACGATATGCCTCCATTATTGGATCATACCAACAAAATGAAATCCATGGGACAAGTAAGTACAATCAAAGGCTTTTTGCAATCATTTGTAAAAGTATTGAACGATCCATCATCTGTCAAAATATTTCAAAACATATTAGAAAGATGTAGTATAGAGATGGAAGGAAAACTAGAACAAAAAATCGTCAATCACCTATATACAAGGAGAAGAACAAGTACGGATTTCAGACTGAATTCCAACATCGTAGATTTCAACATGGGAGATATCATACTAGAACGAGGATCGGAAGTGAATGTATTACCAAAGAAGACATGGAAATGCATGGGAGATCCCACATTAGGATACTCACTTGTTCAACGAAAACTAGAAAACCAACATAGATTCCTACCAATCGATAGACTGGAAGGAGTGACAGTAGACCTGGATGGAGTGCGCACTAAAGAATATTTTGAAGTAATTGAAATAGTGGACAACACAACACCATATCCAATGTTTCTTGGCTTGGATTGGGCATTTGACAACCAAGCCATAATAAATTTAAAGACATGAAAAATGACATTTGAGTCAGGTGAATACAGGGTCATCGTGCCATTAGACTCATCAGAAGGGGAAAGGTTTGTAGAACCCACTTGCCTAGACTCAGAAGAAATCAGCCAGTTGTATAGAAAAACTATGCATGATGAGGATTACATAAACCCAACTGCATATGGAATAATCAGTTGGCAGAGCATTACTTCATGTGTGACAGACTTAGATACCATTTTAGAGAACTGAAAAAAAAGGCTACATGAAGTTTCCATGAGAAGATGTGCATGAATATACTGCGTAGTAATATGGGTAGGCATGGGGATAAGGGAACCACCCAGTTTCCACGAAATAAACGATCTAGAAACATTCTTGTTAGAGTATGAATATGAAGTGTTAGAGAATCAGATACTCTTAACGCTTGATATAGCACTCAATGTGACACCTACAATATGGTGGGGCACACACAAAGAAACAATCACAGATTGGTACCAATGTAAGTGTTTACTGTGCATAAGGTTCGACGCAGAACAGAAAAACAACAAGAAGAAAAAGTATGATGGACAGGGGGCACCAGCAGAACACTTGGAGAAGTCCAAAATGATGTGGAAACTAACACCCCCAGAGTAATGGCCTCATCATTTTATACACACCCTAGAGGGCATACCAAAAAACTGGTATACACACCAGGAACTGTGCAAAGGAACCACAACCTGGATGGTATTGCAACATAATTTTACAGTTACTTTTTAATTCAATCATGAAAACCCCAACATCGATGCAGCTCTTAAACATATAAGAGTGAGGATATTCATCAAGGAACTAGAATTCAAACTCATAATAGAAGAGCAACAATGGAATAAAAAGATAGTGTTACACATGATTTTGGTCACCTTGGTGATGTATTAACAATGGTGTATTCAGGCTCCCAACAAGGACTTTTTTCCTAAGAAAAGTGGATCTTGTCTCCTTCCAAAAACATATTTTCAAAGTGAGTTCACAGGGTGCATATTTCCTAGGGTGCGAGAATCCCTCATTCTTGCAGGCCACCTTCATCTAGGGTGTGAATTTCTCGCAGTTTTCTCCATACACAGGGTGCGAACCTGTTTTCAAACTTGGAAAAGAGAAGAGGTCTCGAGGGTTCTAGAAGGGAATATTCTAGAAAATGAGTTGGCATTCGTATGGTTGTCATTTTACTAACTTCATAGATTTGATGGGATCATCCTCATCCATGTAACCATCTCTCCTTCTCCTACACACTTAAAGCCTTCAATGGCTCCAGTTTCAAGCTTTACAGTGTCCTTCCTTCATTGCCAATCATGTTAGAAGGCAAAACGGTCCAAGTTGAAGTGGAATTCTTTGACACTCCTCTCGATTACAACCTTCTTCTTGTCCATAGCTAGATTGATTCCATGCACGCAGTTGTGTCGACTCTTTTTCGTGTTGTACGTTTCCCACATCAAGGAAAGGTAATTACCGTCGACCAATTATCCTTCTTTAACTCAGATATACGCACTGGAAATGTACCATTTATTGCCAAAACCCCCCTAGATACGAGAACATAGGTGTGTGTCTTCTTAAAGACTCTTCATTAATGGGTACCTTCCCCATCCCACCGTTCGATGTTCCATATCCGTCTGTCACTTCATTCAACATGATCTCCACCAGAACCCCTGCATCTCATGACCCATGGATGGTACCCAACCCTGGTGATCATCTTCGTTACGATGATGAAATGTCTTTGAGTCAGGTTGAGTCCGCCTATCAGGCCATTCAATCAGCAACTCCTCCTTCTCCTTCTCTTGGTGATTTATCTCCAAATCCTTTCCGTGTCATTTTTCCCACAGATGAGATGATTATGTCTATCATAGAAGACACCCCCTGGGACGATAGGTATCATCGTTCCATCCTCTTCCTGGAACAACACACCATTGAGAGCTACCAATGGATCTCGACCCCGTCGATCATTGTCGTCATTTCCATTGTTCCCGTGTCCACACACGATGTGTTTTTCGAAGGGAAATTAAGCAATATCTCACCCACTATTCCCCTCGACATATCCATCAAACCTGGAATTGTCGAAAATGTGCATATCGGAGCTTCGTGTTCTCCTGATGAGATCGTCACCTATAAGTCATTTTTCAAAGAATTTTGTGACATCTTCGCCTGGAGCTATGAAGAAATGTTGGGTATTGACCCCGACATTGTGATACATGAGATTAAGACATACCTAGACGCTAAACCCATCCAGCAATGCCTTCGTCTAGTTCACCCATGTAAAGTGGCTGCTATCAAGCTTGAAGTTGAGAAACTTCTCAAAGCCGGCTTTATTTACCCAATGGCTCTCACTGACTGGGTTTCCAATCTTATCTCTATCAATAAGAAATAAGGCACAATTCGTGTGTGCATTGATTATAGGGATATTAACAAAGCTTGTCCTGAAGACAACTTTCCTACCCACTTCATCGACCAGATTGTCGACGATTGTGCCAGAAGTGAAATTTTCTCTCTGATGGATGGTTTCTTTGTATATAATCAAATTAATATTGTTCCCAAGGATCAACACAAAACCGCTTTTATTTGTCCTTGGGGCACTTTCACCTATTAGAAACTTCCTTTCGGTCTAAAGAACGTTGGCGCAACTTTTCAGCATGCTATGTCTTATGCCTTCCATGATATCAAGCACATCATGCAACCCTATCTTGATGACTTACCCGCTCATTCCATACGCCAGGTCAATCATCCAATCCACCTCCGAGCCATTTTCCTTCGATGTCAGTTTTACCATATACACTTGAATCCTCACAAATGTATTTTCTGCGTTGAATCCGATCGACTTCTAGGCTTTATTGTTTCACGTCAAGGGATCAAGGTATATCATTTAAAGGTCGAAGTAATTCTCAATCTCCCTCCTCCTTCTTCGCTTTGCCAGTTACAAAGTTTGCAAGGGAAAGCAAACTTTCTTCGTCGTTTCATCTCGAACTATGCCGAGATAACTCTTGGATTTACATGACTACTCAAAAAGGGGTCCGAGTTCATATGGGATACCATCGCACACAAAGCCTTCGAAGCTTTGAAATTGTCCCTGACACGTGCTCCGCTTCTCTTCCCCCCCGATTACAGTCACGATTATTTCCTCTACCTCACAACCTCGGATTACACCATCGCTATGGTTCTTGTCCAAGAAGATGATTCTCATGACAAACATGTTATCTATTACTTGATTCGAAGTTTAACGCCTACCGAAACCAAGTATTTACATGTCGAAAAACTGGCCTTGGCCGTCGTCCAAGCAATTCAACGTTTCCGGCACTATATCCTCTCTCGCAAGACTACGGTAATTTCTAACTGCAACCCTATGCAACAAATTCTCACCCGTCAACTGCTAGGGGCCAAATACTCCAAGTGGATCGTGATACTATAGGAGTTTGACTTAGAATTCGAACGCACTAAGTCCAAGAAATCCTTAGTTTTTGCCAAGTTGATATGCAACTTTCCCTACTCTGAAACGGAAAATGTAGCAGCCGATTCATTACCCGATGAATCCCTTTTCCTCATTAGTTCTGATGATCTTTGGTATGGATATATCATCATATATCTCCAAACCCATACTTTTCGGCCCAATTTGTCCAGTACTGACCGACATTGAATATGCTACCAAGCCCATCAGTATATTATCCTCGACGATACTCTTTATCGTCGTGGAATTGACTCAGTTTTTCGACACTACCTCACCTTTGACAAAGCCGAGAAATCCTTAAATGACTGCCATTATGGAGCCTGTGGTGATCATATGTTTGGGTATGCTATTGCCCAGAAGATCCTACGAGCAGGGTATTTTTGGCCTTCTTTATTTAATGATTGTATAATTGTCGTCCAAAAATGCCACGCTTACCAGACCTACAACCATAAAATACAGTTACATCCTGCTCCTCTTCATCCTGTGGTATCCGTCGGTCCTTTTGCGAAATAGGGTATCGATTTCATGACATGTCACCCTCACTAGGCCAGTGGGCATGGATACATTATTGTAGTCGTAGGCTATTTTACGAAATGGGCAGAGGCGATGCCAACATTTGACAACACCGGAAAGACCTCAACATTATTCATTTTCAATCACATCATAGTTTGTTTTGGTGTTCCTCAGGCTATCGTCACCGATCATGGTAGCCACTTTAGAAACTTCATGATGTTCGAACTCGCTGAAAAGTTGGGTCTTCACCATGAAAACTCAACACCCTATTACCCACAAGCCAATGGCCAAGTCGAAGAAATTAATAAAGTTCTCATAACCATACTTCGATGAATGATAGGGATTCACAAAACAAGTTGGCACACAATGTTGTTTTCAGCATTGTGGGCTTACCAGACGTCCGTTAAGTCTGCTACCAAGTTTACACCATTCTGGTTAGTCTATGGTCTAGAAGCCATCCTACCGAATGAATGTGAGATACCCTCCCTAAAACTATCCATCGAACTCCTACCAAACACTTCTGCTAAAGAAGAACATATGTTGTATCTCATGCGATTAGACGAAACTTGACGCGACGCCATCCTAGTCATAGAAGCCCAGAAGAAACGCGTCAAATCCCAATACGACAAACATGTCAAGCCTTGCATTTTCTCTGAAGGTGATCTGGTTCTCCTTTACGAACAAGATTGGGATGTGCTAGGAGCTGGAAAATTTGAAGCTATGTGGCGAGGTCCTTACATCATTAGATGAGTGCTGGAAAAATGATCTTACGAGTTAGTAGATTACGATGGTATCCCTTTGAGTGAACCCAGAAATGGGTTGTACTTAAAGAAGTACTATGCCTAAGATCACCTGTGCATGATTACTTGTATTTTATTGTATCATGCTTCTTATGTGTTACTGTACTATGTTTTTTTCATTATCTGGTCTCTACCCTTATGTTACATTGTGTTTGGTTTCCAGATGTCAGAGTCTTCGCTACCCCACATTGGCTTCACTGATGGTGCTAGCCGTAGTACTCAGAACCTTGCTTCTGCTACTTGGGCAATTTACGCCCCTACAAACAAACTTATCACTCTACGAGGTGTGTGTCTCGGTCGTGCGACCAATAATATTGCAGATTATAGCATCGTTATCGAATTATTGATTGATGTTATCTCGCTCGATATCCATCACTTGGTTGTATGACTCGATTCGCAGCTAGTAGTACTACAGTTAAGTAATGTCTATGCTATTCGAAGTCCTACTTTATTAATGGTATATTTACGAATTTGTCTCTTGGAACGTTATTTTGATTATATTGAGTATTAGCATATTCCTAGATGTCTAAATACATTAACTGATGCATTAGTTAACTATGTATTTGATAGACATTTGGGCCATTTATAAACCAATCACATCACATGTATCACATAACACAAGATAAGCCAGTAGAAGCCGTATATATGTATATAACGATCAAAATTTTTTTTTACAAAAAAAGTTCTGTCCAAGGACCAAAATTTCAAAATCTAAAGCTCATAGCTTCTACAAAGAAACGTCATGGGTGACACTCACAATAACACATGACTACCCGGGAAACCCTATGAAGTAGTTGACCAATAGACTCTGACATGCCCACCATATGGCGTTGATAACATCGAGGGACCTCTCCAATAGGCATGTATGGAATGTTAGTAATCAACCCCTCTAAGTTTTGTTCCACTGCCTCATAATCTTCAGCGTCCCATCGTGGCATTGGATCCACCTCTCTTCACTGCTGGATAGGAGAGGAACCCAGAGGTCGATAAGGCCCCACATCTGTGTCATCAAAAAATATTTTTTGTAATTAGACCTTAGACAAACATAAAAACATTGCATATGATAAAACTCACAAAAACACTTAAAAGTAAAAAAATGTGTCCTTACCTAGATCTCCCCATTGAGCATCCTCAGGTAAGGCCAAGTTCGGATCCCCTCGGAAGTCCAACCCGGCATAGGCATAATCGTTGACCATCAACATCTGTGGCCGCAACTAGTCAAAGAAGAATCATTGTATTTGATGATTGGTCCAGCTACATGTTGGGCCATGAGGTTGCACCACCTCAACATCCTCGGATCCTCTGGAGCTGGTAAACCCCACTCAACCTGCAACCTCACCAAGGGAACCCTCTCAAGAAAGAAGGACACCAAAAGTGATCCATACCCAAATTGCTTCAGGTCGCCTTTCCTAGATTTTGTCAACTGCCTCTTTATGCTACGAAGGACTGCGTCTAACCAGTTAAAGACCCAACGCTCAGTACACTCTATGGCGTACTGAAAATAGCTCTGGAGAGCCATGTGTGGAGCATCATTCCCATCCATACAAGCAATGGTGAACAAGATAGTGCGAAGGGTCAAATCCTGGACCCCCCAAATGGCCACTTTTCCTTTGCTTCTTTCCGCCTCTGGAACACAATACTAACGACAATATTCACTCATAGGCATCCCACCACCTCGGCTACCGGTCAAGCTAGCGTGGTACCCACGCCGTGATAGTCTTGTTAGGAAGTAAACATCCTCGATATCTAAGGATAATGTGTGGACCCCCACGTGGAATACTTGTTGGTCCATGTCCCACATATGAACGAGGTACTCCAACAACCTAACTTGGGCCCTCATACCCAGGATCTGAAAGAATTTGATGAGACCATAGTCTCAGAGAGCATAAATGGTACCCGGGTCATTCCCGGCAATAGCATAATCTTCTTCATGCTCTCTTTCGCGCCACTCCAGAACCATCGTGATGGTCAAATGCCTGCACAAGAACCATAAGAAGAGGGTCAGCAACTCTTTTCAAGCCTTGGCACATTTTTCATTGACAAAAAATCAAAGTAAATTTTCATTTTGCAGCCCTTGTAGGTGCCCCTTTAGCACAGTGCGAAGTTCTCGCAGGTGCCTTTGGGGCCACCTATGAGAATCATGCATTCTCAGAGGTCCCATATGGCTAGCCTGTGAGAACGCTTGGGCAAAATTTTTGGCCCTAAAATAAACTCAAAAACTTGAAATTTGCCAATGAAAACAAGAAATTGAACCATGAAAAGGTAGAAGATAGGGAGCTTACCTCACTAACAGAGACGGTCCGCCAAACGGTTGCTTGTACCTTCCGCAATCAAGCACTGAAATTCAAGGGCAAAAGAGGGGTTTTGGGCGAAATTCTTGGCAAAGTCACAATGACTATGGTAAAATCCCTTTTACCCACTTATATTTAATTTTTACCATTTTTGTTGATTTTTATAATTGTTTTATTCATCAAACCTAATGCCTAATAGCCCTATGAGTGCGACTTTTTGTAGATATCACGACTTTGAAGTCTACATGAAGGATTATGGATATTTTCTCTTTTTCATCGCATGCTTAATTATTTTTTATCGTTTTTAGACAAAATCTCGAGCTTGGTCTTTGTTCGTTCTCATGCTCGAAAATACATGAGAACGTAATCGAGCACACTTTTATCACTTTTTCAGGCTCATAAAGGCTATACGAAAAAGGAACCCCCTGGAGTTCTCTTTAAGCTCTTTTCAGACTCTCTAAACATGAAAATATTGCCGAGCGATCTTGCTATTTTCACGCTCGTTAAAGTATTTGAAGAAAGCATCAGTTGGGCGATAATTTATCTCTTTTTCGGTTTCATCAGGCTACTTTATGAAAAAGGAACTGAAAGAGTTCTCTTTTGAGTGTTTTTCCAAACTCTATAATCATGAAAAACCTTCGAGTTTTCTATATTTGGACTCGTTAAACAAACATCGAAAGACCCGTAATGGGACCAAACCACTCCTTCCTAGGGTTCGTTAAACATACTCCGAGGGAATCATCTGAAGGATGAGCTTACATCAACAAGCATATGTTATCCTCCTCAAGATTGCATAAAAATAAAGAGGTACTTGCTAGAAATGGTGGGGGAAAATTTGGGAAAGGGATGTGTTTTCATATTCATATTATTGGCAGTAAGTGTCGCTCTTGAACCTGACACATCCTATTCGTTCTTTGAAGCCGGTTTGGGAAATCCATTTGTCTCTCATTCAACTTGCCACAAGTTCATATCCTGAGTTGTCTCTGAGTCAAGTGCTGCCAAATCATTTGTCATGTCATTCATATGTTCAAGATAAGTTCGCCTGAAACCTTTATTGAGTCGGCCATCTGCAGTTGTCCATTCTTACCGAGTCTTCCTTCCCTGTGTCCATGTCCATATATATTCATACTCTGTTTCACCTTCAAACTGTGTTACTTATTTCATGTCATTGATGGGGGATACATCAAGGCCCTCTTGTGACGAGTCTTGTTCTGTCGACTTCATCTCATTATCTGGAGACAAGACTTAGAAATTATTTGGTACCTTGGAACTTGCATGCCTCAATGGCAGGTTCTCTCGCTTTCGATAGTGGGTTTTCATCATTGACCGCTGATTGGGAGATTCCGTCGAATGTTCAACCTCAAATCATTTATTCACATTTGGTGGATTGTACTAGTGTACCATGGGATTCATTGACATTAATGGTGATTTCCCTCACACTTGTTAACGGTTTCATCAATGACCGGTAATCAAGTGGTTTCTACCATGTTTGACTTTGGAAAATGTAATCACATGGTTAGATTCGTACTTTCAGGTGACAGGATTGAAGACCCTGGGTCTCATTTCTGTGATATAGGCTACGATGGAGTATGTATGATTTGCATCGACACATAGATCCACTTTGTATGTCTCGTGGCTATGTCGTTTTAATTTGAATCTTCTTGCATAGATCCACAGTGTATTCTTGGTGGCTATGCGATATTTTGATGGCATGGATCTAGGGTGTATGATTGGTGGCCATGACCCATGTTCATGATGTCATCCATTTGTGATCTGAGTATGGGTATGCCTACCTCAGAACTGGTATTATATTCTTCAGATGCTTGGTTGTTTGCAGGTTTTCGATTAGGTGCACTCCTGGTTTCCGACACACACACCCAATTTACAAAGTATTTTGGCTATCATCGATTCTGGCCTCATAATTTTGGGGGCATTCTGTTACACATGATTTTGGTCACCTTGGTGATGTATTAACAATGGTGCATTCAGGCTCCCAACAAGGACTTTTTGCCTGAGAAAGGTGGATCTTGTCTCCTTCCAAAAACATATTTTCAAAGTGAGTTCGCAGGGTGCATATTGCCTAGGGTGCGAGAATCCCTCATTCTCGCAGGCCACCTTCATCTAGGGTGTGAACTTCTCGTATTTTTATCCATAAACAGGGTGCGAACCTATTTTCAAACTTGGAAAAGAGAAGAGGCCTCAAGGGTTCTAGAAGGGAATCTTATAGAAAATGAGTTGGCATTCATATGGTTGTCATTTTACTGACTTCACAGATTTGATGGGATCATCCTCATCCATGTAACCATCTCTCCTTATCCTATATATTGAAAGGATTCTCATGGAAAAGGTTAAGCAAGATTAATTGAAGAATTGGTGAATAAATTATGTGAAGAACCCTGCTTGGACAGAGGCTTGAGGGCTCTAGTTGTTCTATCAAGAGGAATTGGATCTTCTTCATGAAAGTATAGAGAAAGTGTGTGTGTTGGAACCAAGNTAATATGATACAGTGGCATGTCCCTTTCCCATAAAGTCACTCTTACTTTATTGTGTAATTCCTTGATCATATGCATAAGTTGACGTTGAATACATTTTTCTATATTCACTTTGGTTGGTTTTTGTTGTCTTGGTCTTGACCTCACGAGAGCATCGGAGCGAAGCGGGAGCAACAAAGACCTAAGGAAGTGATACAAAGGTATGTCACTTATTCCTCCTTATTAGCAGATTCAATGATCACAACTTAGGGAAAGAGTCATGTCATGTCTTGTTTTGTTCTAGATCCAGGTGGATCTAGGGAGATCTGTTAGTGTCCGCACCTACTGATTAGTCCGATAACAGATAGTCAAATAATTGTTGTCATGTTAACATGTGCAGGAGGAAGCACTAGATGAAGACGATCCGCACAATATTTAGATCGAGGAAGAGGAAGACGAAAGAGAAGTGGAAGGTCCACCTATCGAATCAGAAGTCATTGCTACGTCGATCAAGGTAAAGAAAGTTAACATTGGGACAATTGAAAATCCCAAAATGGCCATCATTGGAGACTACTGGGATGAGAAAACAATAGAAAGCATAACAGAGATACTATGCAAGTACAACGACCTGTTTCCCATGACATTTATAGAGATGAAGGGTATAGAAAGAGATCTAGGAGAAATGAAGATACCACTCAGAGCTGAAGAGAGACCAATTAGACAACGACCATATAGATTGAACTCGATATATAATAAAAAATTCAAAGCTGAGATTGACATGATGATCGAAAACCAGTGGAAGAATTAGAATGGATAAGTCCAATGGTAGTTCAAGAAAAAAATCAAGGAGGGATATGGATATGCATTAACTTGAAGAATTTGAATGATGCATGCCTACATGACCCGTTCCATACGCCTTTCACGAATGAAGTGTTGGAGAACGTAGGAGGACAAAAAGCTTACTCATTCACCGATGGATTCTTGGGCTACCACCAGATCAAGATAGCACATGAAGACAGATACAAGACCACATTTTCCATAGAATGGGGATCCTACCAGTACACAGTCATGTCATTTGGACTAAAGAATGCACCAACAATATTTTCCAGAGTAGTCATTGCCGCATTTAAGGAATTCGTCCACCAGTTTCTAGAAGTATACTTGGACGATTGGATAGTCTATAGTTTTTTGAAAGAGCATGTAGAGGTATTACGACTGATGTTAGAAAGATGTAGACAGTGCCAGATATCATTAAACATAAAAAAAACTATATATTCGGAACATCGTTTTGGATACTATTTGGCCATATAGTATGCAAACAAGGTTTACTAGTAGATCTGGAAAATATTTCAGTAATTGTTAACTTGCCACCACCAAAAATAGTCCATCAGCTAAGAGCGACATTGGGACACACAGGATAATATAGAAATTTTATCAAAGGATGCGCGCTGATTACTGCACCAATGGAGAAACTGTAAAGAAAAGATACAAAGTTTCAGTGGAACGACGATTGTCAACATGGTCTGGATACATTCAAAGAAAAGATGGTCACCGTGCCAATAATAGTGTTTCCAGACTTGGATAAGACATTCCACGTACATGTAGATGCATCAGAAATAGCACTTGGAGCTATCTTGGTGCAACCAGAAGTGGGAGATTTGGATCACCCTATAGCATTTGTGAGCCGAAATCTATCAGAATCAGAACAAAACTATAATACTACAGAGAGGGAAGGCCTAGCTATGGTCTACGCACTGTAGAAGTTTAGACATTACTTATTGGGGAAACACTTCAATATGTTCATAGATCACTCAACCCTTAAATACCTAGTCAACAAGCCAATGTTGGGGGGGAGAATCTGTCGATGGTTACTACTGTTTCAAGAATTGAATTTTGAAGTAATATTCAAGCCAAGAAAATTGAATGCAGGACTTGACCACCTATCAAGCGTCACAAACGAAGAAGAACCTACGAATTTAGAGGACAACTTCCCAAACAAACATTTATTTTCAATCCAGATCGTTGATGAATACTTTGTAGATATCATTTAGTACTTGGGCATTGGTACTGCGCCACAGGAGTATAACACCGCACAGAAGAAAAAACTGGTAGTTTGGGTTGCAGACTATCAACCGATCGCAGGACACTTATACAAAATGGGCGTAGACAACATCTTGCACAGATATGTGTTAGAACATGAAATACCAAGAGTGTTAACAGAAGCCCATGAGGGAATAGCAGGAGGACATTACACAGGCAAAACTACCGTGCATAAGGTATTGCACATGGTACTATGGTGGCCAACCATTCACAAAGACTCGAAGGAGTACTACCAGAGATGCAATGCCTGTCAAAGAGTACGTAAACCCAAGAGAAGGGACTAAATTCCATTATGACCACAGGTAACATTACAGGCATTTGATAAATGAGCAATAGACTTTGTGGGACCAATCAACCCACCAAGAAAAAGAACAGGAGCAAGGTACATTATTACTGTGATAGAATATTTGACATGATGGACAGAAGCAACACCAGTGAAGGATTGCAGTGCAGAAACAACAACACACTTTCTATTTGAACAAGTAATCACTCGATTTGGGTGCCCAAGATTTTTGATGAGCGACCAAGGCACACACTTCATCAACTGCACTATCAACACCATGACTGAAGAGTTTTAATTCCATCATTAGAAGATCACACCATATCACCCACAAACAAATGGCACACTAGAGGCATTTAACAAAATCCTTGAGAATGCACTGACAAAGATATGTAATGTCATCAAGGATGATTGGGAACTCAAAATACCAGCAGTATTGTGGGCCTACAGGACAACGTGAAAAAGGTTGGCAGGGAACATGCCATTTAAACTAGTATATGGCTAAGAAGCAGTGGTGCCATCAGAATTTCTAGTACCAAGATTGCACGTAGAAGCAATTACACAACTGATGAAACAAGGCGCGGTATAGGAGAGACTAAATAAGTTGATGACCATGGAGGAATATCGGATCCTGGCGGGGTTCCACCAACAAGTTCATAAAGCAAGGGAAAAATCTTGGCATGATAGACACATCAAGAAGAAAACTTTCAAGGAAGGAGATTTATTGTTTATGTATGACAACAAATCCTTTTAGCACCCAGGAAATCTCATAATGCACTAGTTAGGACCATACGAAGTAAAAACTGTTACAGATGGAGGAGATTTACAATTGAAAGACTTAGCAGGCATAGAACTTAGAGGGATGATCAACGAGAACTGACTGAAGCTGTACAAGAATAGTTGAACACCTACAACTTGAAATTCACCACGCAGTAAAAGAAAAAAAAACAAGATATTAAACAATACCAACAGAGGCACAGTGCGCTGAAAGAAGAAGGAGCATGCACACTTAGGAATACAAATTCGGTGAGAACAAGACCAATGGCTAGGTCATGATGGAAACAAGAGGGAAAAGTAAAGATGACAAAATCAGTATGAAACGATGAAGTTATGCGAAATTGAATTTCGGAAAGGACCAACAGGACACCGCATTAATCGCGCCAACTAGATACGACGAGGGAAAGTAATGGAAAGTAAAAAGGAATCAGAGGTTCATTTAATCCATCATAAAGGTAGCATCTTTGACAAGTTTCATATGATTCCCATACAAAACATGGACGCGGGAGAAAACAATTTATTGTGAGACTAGAAAATACATAGAGCAAGAAATCATACGAAGCACAGAGTGCAACTCACAAAGGTTATAGAGACCATTGAACCCAGTAAACACTTGAAATTCACCACCATGGCACCACTAAAGAAATAAGAAACAAGATAGACTATCAGACACTCCAGAGTTAGTGTAACGCTCCCCCAGCCGTCATCCCTCTGGCCAGGCAAACGCTACTGTAAGGAATAACAATCTCATACTTAATTCTATATATAAGACATGCATTTAAGAAAATTAAACACATTTAAACTCAGAGTAACCATAAACATTACAACTATTATAAATAATCAATGGATTTAACATTAATTCATATGCATAGCAGAATACATGACAAATATAAATACATAGACATGCAGAAAAGTAATTAAAACATCATCTGGTACTTATCTTGAAACGATGGTAATTCCACCAACTAGGTGCAGGCCTTCCATGAACATCCCAGCCTTAGACCACACTACTCATCAACCTCAGCAGTGGGTCACCATCAAGCTGGGACTAAGCTCCTCCCCCAAGGCAAGGAATCCTACGCTAGGTTGAGGTTACAAGGTAAACACACAGTCACAAGGAAGGAATTCTCTTACAGAAACCACTCATACTCAGTGCTCACAGAATCTCCTTCCCCACATGCTTGCTCCATCCCAGGAGTATACACCTTCTCTATCACCTAGACAGTCCTTTGGCTGATAACCTCCCTCTCCTTGGGTTTCAACAACAAACTTGAACGAAAGTCTCTGAGCTCTATGGTAGCTACATGGTTCCTTCCAGGAGTTCTCTCCTTCCTCTGCGCACTCTCTCACTCGGAGAGAGTCGCTCATAGGCCCAACAACCTATTCTTCCAACTTCAACCACCTCTCTCACTTGGAGAGATTGTTGTACAAACTAGCCAACAAACCACATAGGATCAAACACTACACGTCCACCACAATCAACGGGAATCCAGACACGAACACCCCAGGGCAGCTACAGATAGGTGCAACAACATAACCAAGCTTAGTAGGGACGGGACACTTTCGTTTTCTCAATCTGGAAACACGGGATAGACTCACACTCTATATTCTCAGGGATGGATGACGGTTTATCCGCGCAGGGGTCGATTCAGACTCCATGGTTTAGAACAGAGAAGGGGTGTACCGCCTTTCCAGAACAAACATAGAATTTTTCCCAAAATCAACATAG
>JASDQU010739473.1:54775-82708 GCA_032191745.1 Picea mariana | reverse complement strand
TTGTCCTAGGATAGCCCGCGTATGCCCGTGGGTTGTCCTAGGATAGCCCAAATATGCCCGCGGGAAGAAAACAATCTGCCCGCGTGCATACACAACTAGGTCCAATACAACCTGTGTACACCCTCAAAGATATGGAAAAATTAAAAATACAAGAATTAACTCTCCCTTTGAACTTGTTTATAACGGGATGTATGTTCACTGGAGAGAGAGGGAGCATGAGGATATATATATCTTGGTTGATCATAAGGACCTTGCAACTATGGTCACATTGAGACAATGCGGGTTGTGGAAGTTCTTTCGGTGTCCATTCATGAGGGCACAACCCAGGCTGTTGAATGCCTTGGTAGATTATTGGCATCCCGATGCTGAGGCATTTATGCTCTAGGGGCAATCGTTGACTCCAAAGACTAAAGAAATTTACTTTCTGTCTGGTCTCTCGAGGAGAGGTGAACCAGTCAACTTGCGTGCTTTCCCCCCCGGGCCTCACAACATTGTTGAGTTGATTGGACTACATTGCGAGGCCGACACTGCGAAGGTAGGTTCTTAGGTGCCAATCAACAAGATAACCAACCTATCACTGAAAGTGATAGTTTTACTCATTGGGTGGATTATTCGATCCGCGGCTTTACATCAGGCCTCCTGGGTGCACATGCATTATGTAGTGTAGTGCTTGAATGCACGAATCTTCGACTGGAGTATGACCATGCTAGATTGCATGAAGAGATAACTCATTGAGTGTCGTGGGCTGAACAACAAAAACTTTGGGTTTGACACTATTCTATGCACATTTTTTTTTGAGAGAGTACCTAGTCTCATTCCACGAGAGATAGTGCAAGGGCATGTGATCTCTGCCCTAACAGTATGTAGTTGGGCAACGTTGCTGCCACAAAAAGGGGGAGGAAGGACCATAGAGGCCTTTGATGATGCCTTTTTTGACTGGCGGGCATGATAGATTCTTACGATAGAGGACTACCCCTACGCTGGGATCAAATTTTTCAGGGATCCGAACATGCCATTACCTCCTGGAGCTGAATGAGGAGAGATATGTACGTTTTTTTTTGAAAGTTTTTTAATTTTTAGTTTCTTTATATATATATCATTTTTGTGTGAATTAGAGTATCTGACAACTATGTATCTGTTTATGTACATATGTGGGACTAGTGCGCCAACAGATTTCGTGAGGAGCAGATGAGGTCCTCGACTAGAGGCTGCTATAGCAAGAAAACCCCCTACGGACTACACCAGGGTTCTAAAATGCAAGCCGAGGTAACCATCTAAAGTCTCCTACTTTTAACAACTATCCAAACATTACCCCATAATCATATATAAAAACAAAAGTATAGGGATCCGATAATCCTACCTTAAACTTTATGTCCATTGTTAATCCCTTTGCACTTGGTTGTTTCCTGACTACAAGTATCCTCCCAAGGCTGACCTGCATTCACCAAAATACAAACAAGAAACTAAAAGCATGCATTCTATATCTGGATTAGTGGGTTAGATATCATAAAAAAATGTAAACAAATCATAAATATTGAAGACATCATTTGGTGGGACGGAAAAAGTATTTCTTTATATTAATCTCACAAAAGTCGGTTACAATATGAGACTGGAAAGTGCTCCTCGAACTCGGTCCTGGGATCCTCTTCACTGTGCACCAACTTCTTCCACGTATCCTTCTCCTCTTCAGTCCTCTCTAGGGAAATGGAAAGGGTTTGCAAATGGAGGAAAAAGGGTTGGAGAAGGGAATTTTGGCTCAAACTCAAAATGTGGCTGCAAAATATTGCGGAAAAGGGGAAATACTGAAATGGGTAGAGTTTCTTTGCTCTCATTCTTCCTTCTAGAGTGGGACCCCTACACCTTCTTTTATAGGCCAAAAGAGATAGTAACGGTTGGGTGACTAGCTATGGGCGGTCAAATGGTTAGGTAACGGCCCAAAAACCCGTATCCCTTTGCAATTTTTATTTTTCGCATTTTTTTGTGAGTGTACGTGGGCTGTAGTGGTGTAGAAATCGTATGTACATGGGTAGTAGTGGTGCAGGGCACCTACATCTTCAAAATAATGGATTTTTAGAAGAGCTGTTCAATGATGGCTTGGAAAAAATAGCAAGTAATATGGCTTGATTCCAGGTATGCATGTCTGGTGCAATTTAAGGTTATAACAGATGCCCCCTAATGTGTGAGGTCAGAATAGAATTTGATGGCTGAAATACATTAAAAATATTCACCAACGTATGAAGTGAGTGAGCCCAAAGACCAGAGTTTGAGAGGTGCCATCTGCAAAATAATTATTTGTCTCACCGAGGCGAGCATACCCATGCTCGAGATGAAATAAAACCATGGATGCCAATAAAATACACTGCAGATCCATGTCATATAACTATATAAAGTGTAGCCGTGAGAAATACACAATGAATATACATCTCAAAATCAAAAGATACACATGTATAATATCCATCTTCAAGAATCCAATGATGCTTGATGGCTGGAGATGAGGCCTTCATAGCTCGAGCAACAACTTCAAGATCTTCAAAACTCGGGTAGGAGTGTAATATGAGTGTACGAATTCACTACCCAGAGGTCTTCGACAGCTCGTCGAGAACATACTAGAGGATCTTGGTGATCAAGAAGAGAACTTCATTGATTTTGAACAAGGAATTGATTGGGTTTTCAGGATGGCTGGGCATGAGGACAAGAGACAAAATGCAAAAGGGATGACTCAAGCTGAATAAAAATTCCCTTGTACAATAGCACGACAAATGATGAGACTCAAGCAACATGGAATTGACATAAGTTTACGACATAGGAGGCAACACAAACTCTCCATATGTTTGGAAGGATAACCAAATAGAGGAGGACACAAATCTATGTAGCGAGAACAACTTCCTAAGGTCATAGTGAATCCTAGAGCTTGACGAACAAACAAAAGGATGTGCTTTGTCCAAGGATGACTCATTATGCTTCCAATAAAAAAGAAAATACTTTTCCCTTCCTCTTTTTGGGGTATATTTGATTTTTTTTTTGTCCTTTTCAATAATTTTGGAAAGCTTGAAAAAGAATAAAAGAATGCTATGTTACAAAGGAGGAACTAGTGTCGCAAAAATACTAGTTCCAAGCGCAAGGAACACACTGATGCTCAGAGCAAGGAGACATGTGTAGGAAAAGGACACTCAGGAATATTGCTCCCTGGGTCAAGGTGTCAAGACACAAAGGCAAAGTGCTACAAGGCTTGCATTTAAGGCATGCTTCAAATGGTTTAGTTGAGAGCAACATGGAGCCGACATTAGGTGAAAGATGCAGGAATGCAAATGCAATTAATAAGACAGAATGATAACGTCCTTCGATGTAATTGTAATGAGCCCAGAGAAGGTAAGTTCAACATTTTTTCATTTTTAGAGAGTCTGAAAAAGCATAAAAGGAGACTCCACCGGGGTGTGTTTTTCGAAGGTAGTCTAGTCGGTTCGAAAAAGGTGTAAACTAGCACTGAAAATACTTCATATTTAAGGAGTTTGAAAAGAGCTTAAATATGGACTCTGTAAGGGGTGTTCTTTTGAACCAATTTAATGAGTGTGAAGAAACAAGGTCACTCGACCATCTTTTCAATTTTAAGGAGTTTGAAAAGAGCTTAACTATGGACTTTGTAGGGGTTCCTTTTTCATAATTTAGTCCCTCAAGCCCGAAAAAGGGTTAAAATTATACCTGAGAACACTCTTCTAGCGAACCGAAGCTCCTAGATTATACCTTTGTTTGTACAATTGACCGCTCGGACAGACGTGCCTTCAAATTTGAGTTTGACGAGCATGAAGGGTGACAATATCACTCGACAATCTTTTCATGTTTAAAGGGTTTGGAAAGGGATTAAAAGAAGACCCATCATTATTTGGGAGTCCCGAGGGTGAGGTCAAGAGTGATGATGAATCATGCAAATGAGGCTCAAACTCATAATCAGGAAAAACTAACAAGGACTCTCGAGCCTATAGTCGTTAATGATGGCATGGACGCTAAAAGCAAAGAGGATCTAACTAGGGCATCCATGTAAAGGCAAGCTCTACCACTAAATTACGACATTTCAAAAGAATCAATGATGGTTCTGTGTCGCAACTCAGTGGGGTTGATCCTATGGAAAAATGAAAAAGACAATGAGATGCAGAAAGTGGAGGTGAAATCCTGACTTATATGCAAAAAGTTGGAAAAAATGACTTTTCATCAATGGACCTTTAAAAATGACCCAACTCTCAAAAAGTTTCTCGATACCAAAAGTAATGCTTATCGTAACATCTCATAAGAAGCTCAAGAACCATACTAAATGATTTTTAGGCTAGAAAAAATGACAAAAGGGTTCAAAAAATGACAAAAAGTAGCCAAAAAGTCTATAAATAGAAGCTGGCAGCTCATTATCACCATTGTAAATTGAGAATTGACCAAAAAGTCAAAAACACCCCTTTGCCAAAAAAGTTGATTCCGGGTGCTTTAGTGGATGAAACGAACTTCCGCTTGGACCAAGTAAGTACAAACTAGCCCCTCTTGCATTTCCATTCTTCCTTTTTTCATTTCTTTTTGTTTTTTTTGGGGGGGCGCTGACCTTTAAAAAGGTCGGCTCTCCGTGTACACGGGCTGTCCTAGGAAAGCCCACGCATGCATGCATGCAGAAAAAAATATGCTCGAGTGCATACGCTACTGTGTCTACTACAGCCCGCGTACACCCTCCAATATGTGAAAAAATTAAAAAGGCAAGAGTTAACTTCCCATGAACTTGTCATGTTGCAGGATGTATGTTCACTAGAGAGAAAGGGAGCATGAAGAGAATGATTTTTTGGTCTCACAAGACCCTAATGCTGTCGCTATACTATCACAATGTGGGTTGTTAAAATTCTTCCAGTGTCCGTTCATGAGGGCACAACCCAGGTTGTTGAACGCTTTGATAGATTCCAACCTATCACTGAAAGTGATAATTTTACTTATTGGGTGGATTGTTGGATCTGCAACTTTACATTAGGATTCCCGAGCGCACATGCATTGTGCGGTGCAGTGCTCGAATGCACGAGTGTTCGACTGTAGTAAAACCATGCTAGATTGCATGAAGAGACAACTGACAGAGTGTCAGACGTGGGAGAACAAAAAATTTGGGTTCAAGACTGTTCTGTGTTATTTTTTCTCGAGAGGGTACCCAGTCTTAGTCCGCGAGATACGATATGAGGGCATGTGGCCTTATCTTCGACATTATGCAGGTGGGTGGCGCTGTTTCCATGACAGGGGGGAGGGAGGACCATTGAGGCCTTCGATGATAAATTTTTTGACTGGTGGTCTCTGTAAATTCCGGCTATAGAGGACTACCCTTATGTCAGGATCGACTTCTCTAGGGATCCTGATATGCCTGTACCTCCTGGAGTAGAATGAGGAGAGCTAAGTATGTTTTTTTTTCAAATTTATTTAATTTTTATTTATTTATATATATATATATATATCATTTTTATGTGTACCAGAGTAATTGACAACTATGTATCTGTTATGTACAGATGTGGGACTAGTGCATCTAGAATACTTCTCGAGGACCAGGCGGTGTCCTCGACCAGAGGCAGGACCAACAATAGCCGCCGGACTAGCATCAACAACAGGGGGCCTCCAGCCGTAGAGGCTGAGAGAGTATTGAGATGGGTGGAGCAAAACCTCACCTTGCTCACTTGTACAATCCTTATGTCGGAGATCGAGGATTTCCCACCGTCGATGCAACCTCATGTAGTTGGAGTGCCATGGACCTGGGTCTAAATCTTCTGGCATTTGGAAAACGTCATTTTTCACTATGGCAGGGCCAACAGGCCTCACCCTTAGCTAGGCTGGACTACTTACATGCCGAGGGCACCTTTTGTAAATTTTTGAGGGCATAAGCCCCATGACTCTTACTGGACATATATTTTTGAGGTTCTTGCACCCACCTATGTACTCTGATATTTTTGATATATATATGTGTATTTACGTCTTTTTATGTCTTATGGATTACATTTATTTACAAATGTATTTACATGTGTGTATGTGTGTTTTTTCTTACATGTGTGCAAAATGCCAATCTAATACATGATTAGCTAGAGTATCTTTGATTTGATTCAATATCCTAGGAACATGGATATATGTAATGTAATCAAATATTTGTTCTAAGAGACGTACCCTAAGGAATCGCTGGTGTAGTGTTAGATTGAAAACATGTTAAATCCCATTTTACTGGGACACAACCAACTAAGCGTCTAAGTAGACTCAGAGGTGAGAGATACCATGCGACAAAGCGTCATGAAGTAACTCTAGAACTGCACTGTATTTGGCAACATTGTTTGTGGCGTCACCTAAACAGATACCTCCTGAAGATAGCAACAACCTTGAGGTGTGAAAATCAACCAAGCTGCGGAAGCAAGCCTCTGAGTCTGCTGGCTAGCACCATCTGCAAACCCAATGAACACCTCTGATTCACTTGACATCTACGATAGTGAAAAATATGACATAAAAAATGACACATCCATAAAACCAAAAAGACAAAAACTAAAAGAACAATGTGCAAGAACTATACATATGTACAAGATGTCACCCAAAGAGACCCACCTACAAGTAATACTTCTTGAGGTAAAGCACATTTTTGGCTCTGCCAAAACATTTCCCTCAAATTCCACCAGACGATAAGCACCCTTATTTAGTACCTCCTTCACAATGAAAGGTCTGAACCACATGGGTTTGAACTAGCCTGCCCCCAGGGGATCCTTATCTTGGTCATAGACCAGGACAAGGTCGCCTTCAGAAAAAATTCGAGGACGAACGAAGTGATCATACTTACACTTGACTCTTTGTTTGTGAGCCTTGTTAGACAAGGCTGCATCACGATGCTTCTCAAGATATAATAAATGCTCTTCAAGCGGTGAAGTGTCTGGAAATAATTGTACTGCCAACTTTAGAGACGGGATCTGGCACTCTATAGGCAAGACTGCTTCCAGGTCGTAAATGATTTGAAAAGGCAAGAAACCGGTTGCAGTCTTAATAGACATTCGACAGGCCCATAATGCCGAGTACAACATCAAATGCCAATTTGACTTGGCCGAATTGATTGTTCATTGTAGAATAGTCTTAAGGGACTTATTCACATCTTCCACCTGACCATTCGCTTGTGGGTAGTAGGGTGACGAATGTTTGTGCCTCAACCCAAGATTTGATGTTAACTCAGACATCATTTTGTTATGAAAGTGATTTTCGTGTTCAATGATAATATCTATCGAGACGTCGAACCTTGCTATTATCTGGTTAAACAAAAAGAGAATTGTTTTCTCGCCATCATCTTTAAACGTTGGCATAGCCTCAACCCACTTCGTGAAGTAGTCTACTAATACGATGATATAACAGTGACCCCTTGCTAAAGGGGGGTTGCATGTAGTGTAATCAATCCCCCACTTGGTGAAGGGACCAACTGTGATGATGGGAAACATGGGAGCGGGGTATGCCCTCGTCTTTCGAGAGAAGATCTAACACAGGTGGCACTTCTTGACCGATTCAACACAATCTTTGATTAATGTCAGCCAAAAGTAACCGATGCATAGAATATTTTGGGCTGTTACCAACCCAGACAAATGATCGCCACATGCTCCAGTGTGGCAATTGTTAAGCATGATTTCTTCTTCTTCATGAGTGAGGCACCGGTGAAGGATGCAATCTACACCTTGACGATACAAAGTGTCTTCGAGTATGAGATAGTTCTTATCCTGATGGCGTATACGATGATGCTCATCATGAGAAGCATAGGTGGGGAACTTCAAAGTCTGGAGATAGACTAGTATATTTCCATACCAGGGGTCCTAAGACATGATAAAAAACATGTCTCCTTTAATAAGTGACTCCTCGGGTATAACATCACCCGATTTGACTAGAATTTTCGAGATGAGTTCCGTGATGACCAATGAATTTTTGGATTTCGCCGAATCAAAATCCAAGTCAAATTGTTGGAGGTAACTATCCATATAATGATCTTTCCACCAATTACATGTCGTGTCAAAACGTATTGAAATGGATTCACAACGGTAATGACAGTGGTCTTGTGAAACAAGATATAATGACGAAACCGTTGGACATCATGAACTGCTACCAACACAAGTTTTTCAATGTGGGAATAATTGAGTTCTGGTCCAAACAGGCCTCAGCTCAGGTAATAAATCACATATTCTTGGATTAAATCATCCTCCTGAACCAAGACCACACTGATGGTTGAATCTGTAGTAGCCAAGTACAGTAAGAAATCTTTATTATAATTGGGTGGCTAAAGTAGAGGGGCTGACGTGAGGGTGTGTTTCAATGTTTCTAAAGAGCGCTGAGCGGATTCATCCCAATGAAAAGGAAAGTATTTATTTAGTAAATTCATGAAACCCTTTGTGATACCAGCATAGTTTGCAATGAAACGCCGTAAAAAGTTCGCTTTTCCCTGTAAAATCTGAAGCTAAGGAATTGTGCATGGGGGAGGCAACTGAACTATCACCTCAACCTTTAGAGGATCAACCATGATCCCTGTTGTCGAAACTATGAAACCTAGCAGACAAACCAATGTTACGAAAAAACTTCATTTGTTTGGATTCAAGCAGATCTGGTAGTAGCGACATCGCTTAAAGATGAGTCAAAGGTGTGTGGGATGATCAACTCTCTTATGAGATTGTGATGCTAAATCATCAAGATAAGCCTTGAATATGTGTTTGAGATCGTGGAAAGAAAAATACATGGCCCGCTAAAAGGTAGCTCCAACATTTTTTAGACCAAAAGGCATCTTTCGATAAGCGAATGTACCCCACGGACAAATGAACACGGTTTTGTGTTGGTCTTCAGGTTTGATTTGTATATGATTGTATCCAAAAAAACCATCCATGAAAGAAAAGACCTCGCAACTTGCGCATTCATTGACTATCTAGTCAATAAATGGTGTGGGGAAATTGTCCTTTGGACAAGCCTTGTTCAAATCATGGAATTTCGTACATACACGAATCATACCCTATTTTTTGTCGACTGGAATGAGGTTTGACACCCATTGAGTCAATTGAATGGGGTAGATGAAACCAGCTTTGAGCAGTTTCTCTACTTCAGCCTTAATATTTGTTGCCTTCCTAGGATTAACCAGACGAAGCTTCTACTGGACTAGCTTAGCGTTAGGATATGTCATGATTTCGTGTTCAATGATTCTTGGATATATGCTTGGAATTTCCTCGTAAAACCAGGAAAACACGTCGAAAAATTATTTAAATAAATCCTTGTAGATTCAAATCTCTTCAGGGGAGCAGTCCACTTCGACAGACATTCTCCATGATGCCAGGGGTTCCAGAGATATCAATAGGTATCTTTTTAGCAATGGTTGTGATATTTCCTTCAGCGTAATATGTGTGTGTAGCCAAAGGATTGATAGGACAAGACCTATCTCCAGTCATAGTCAAAGTGAATTCACATACTTCAATTATTCTTAACTCTAGGAGGAAGTAAGATCTGTGATGGAGATCATCCTAGGGTTTGTCCAGACTAGTCATTGCATCAATAATTGCCTTGTCTGAGGGAAAGAATAAGTCTAAAGAATCAGTATCAGCGAGGGAACCCTGATCCCAAATAGGCTCTAGAACCAGCTCTAACTCCTGTGCAGGAGTTAGATCGAGATCGACGGACTGGACTATAGAGTACACAACTTCTGTCGTAGACAAAGGCATGGCCATGCCATGCTGCATTGTCCCTTCCACCGTGGCTGATGGGGAAGGAAGAGTCCATGGATTGTTAAAGTAAGTCATGTGAAATGACAAGATTTGAAATATTTCAGCCCTCGGCTGGTCGGGCACAACCGATATGTATTTGACATTCTCGATCGGAGGTGGGTAATGAAAATTACCCATCAAAGGTGGGCACAAACAAACTCCTACATTGAGGATTCCAGGTTGAGGGTTATCAATCATCGGGACCATGGATACCCTCGTTGAAGGGTAAGAACGTGAGAAGGATAAATGATCAATGGACACGATCCGACCCTCATGTGGAAACAACAAGACCCAGAAAACTGTCGCGACCACTGCTTGCATGACATAGGTCCAACTCCTTCCTAACAAGAGATTGTAGTCAAAAGACACATCAACCACTTGAACCTCGATGCACACAATCTTCCCCACTAACTGCATGGGGAAAGAGGGGATGATTCCATCTGGTTGAAATGAACGACCGTCGAAATTGGTAAGAAGAGTAGGTGACAGAGACAAAATGGGTTGGCCAATGGCCTTCCAACACGCCAAATACATTACGCATGTTGAGGCTCCCTCATCAACCACCGTGCGGAAAATGTTCCGAGTAAAATTTTTCATGGTGTAAGCTACTACTATCTGAAACACCATGTGGTAAGGAAGATGAGGTTTTAAGTCGATCGTATCAAGCATGATTGTTCCTGGATTATAAGTCTTAGTAGATCTTAAGGCAGCTAATAGAGCCTTTCTTTGAGAAGGGCAGCTCTGGAGGACCTCCAAAGAAGACATTGCACAAGGGGTTTGTGACAAATCTTCCACTACAGAGTAGTTCTAGGTGGCCCTTGCGTTTGGATTGTGGGAAGCTTTATTGAACACACCTTTTGGGATGTGTGTCATTGTTTCTCCCAACGTATTCTAAATCTAGAGAGGAAGAGGTGGGTTTTCCGCTTCTTTACCTTTCTCAGAGGTGCTTGGAATTCGGTAGTCACGTGTCCTAGTTGTTATATCGATGCTACCTTTCTGTAAGTTTTAAACCTACAAAGTAAAGCAATGCATATAGATTTTGAAGAAAAACAAAAATTAATCAATGGCGCATTCACATAGTACACAAAGATTTATACGGGAAAACCTCAACCAGGAAAACCTTTCTTATATTCATTATGCCCGAATCTCACCATTCACCATATAATATATACAATGTTTTTAGGTATTTCGTAGATACCAAAACCCTAATCCCTTAATACGGGATTAATTTAGAAAATCGCTAAAAATAGCAAAATTTTCTAAAAATAGAAAAAACCCAGTTGTCAAATCTGATGCACCCACACACACAGATGAAAAGAATATAACACATACCCAACATTCTCCCACTTGTTGTTTTCTTTGCATCTAGGGGTCCAGGGGATTATATAGTCAACAATCCAGGGCAACAATGCCCATTGTTAGTCTACACCAGTAGAACTTTTCTGTGCTCATAGACTTTGTCAATGAATCTGCACCATTCTTCAAAGTGTCAACCTTTTCCAGCAACACCTTCTTCTCCTCAACCATGTCTCTCACAAAGTGATACTAAACATAAATATGCTTTGTCTTTGAATGATAAGCGGGGTTATTTGCTAGGAATATTACACTCTGACTGTCACAATCTAATCTCACTGCTTGTTGTACCAACCCAATACCTGAACACAATCTTTGTAATGATACTGCTTCCTTGCTTGCATGCGTGGATGGCATGTATTCAGATTCCATAGTTGAGAGTGCCACTACAGCCTGTCTTTTTCTCATCCAACTGATTTCTCCTCCAAATAGGTTAAACACATACCCACTTATAGATATTCTATGATCCAGATATCCAACCCAATCTGCATCAACAAAGCCATGTATGTCCACCACTCTGTCTAATCCTGGTCTTCCTTTGTAGCACAATCCATAACTGGTAGTGCCACAAAGATACCTGAAGACCCTCTTTACTGTTGTCCAATGCTCCTTCCCTGGTTTTGACATATACCTGCTCAAAACTCCCATTGCATGTGCAATGTTCGGTCTAGTATAGACCATTGCATACATCAAACTGCCAACTGCACTAGCATACAAAACATCTTCCTGTGTCTTGGGACACTGATCTGTAGATAACTTTACACCTATAGGAATAGGATCCTTGACTGGTTTACTTCCATCCATATTAAACCTCTGCAATATCGTCTCAACATATTTTCTCTAATTCAACCAGAGTTTCCTGTTTTCATGATCTCTTTTAATCTCCATTCCCATAATGAAGTTAGAAACACCGAGATCCTTCATGTCAAATTTGGAGGATAGCTGCGATTTCACCTCCTTGATAACATCCATGTTATTTCCTACCAACAACAAGTCATCAAAATACAACACTACATAAATGAAGTGATTACCAACCTAATTGGAATATACACAGTGATCAACCCTGCTTCTCACAAATCCCAATTCAAGGATGTATGTATCAAACTTTTGGTACCACATCCTAGGTGATTGCTTTAGACCATATAGTGACTTATTTAGCTTACATACCATCTCTTTCTTTCCCTTCACTACAAATCCTTCTGGCCGTTTCATGTAGATTTCTTCTTTCAAATCCCCATGTAAGAATGCTATCTTCACATCCATCTGTTCCACTTCAAGATCAAAAGCAACAACAATAGATAAAGTAAATCTAATAGAATTTAACTTAGCAACAGGAGAAATAATCTCACCAAAGTCAATTCCCTCTACCCGGGAATAACCTTTTGCTACTATCCAAGCTTTGTATTTCTCCACTTTTCCTTTTGCATTAAATTTCTTCTTAAACAACCATTTTCTACCAACATATTTTCTTCCAGTTGGAAACTCAACTATATCCCATGACTCATTCTTATCCAAGGCATCCATTTCTTCAACCATGGCCTTCTTCCATAGTTTACTATCCTCTGAATTCATTGCTTTCCTGACAGTTCTGGGATCATCATCAGTAATAGATAAATCAAAATTGGAAGGAAAATCAGGTGGAATATACCTTTTTGGTTGCCTTCTTTCTCTCACTGATATCCTCAATACTGGGGTATGAGGTTCTTCTTCTTCTTCTACTGCTTCATATTCTTCAGATGATTCAGATTTTGAATCATCCAACTCTAGCTCTATTTTATTAGGTTCTTCTGGCCTTGGTAGGAATTCCTATTTGGAAACATCTTTTACCTCTCTGAAAACAACATCTCGACTATAAACAATCTTCTTTTTTTCTGGGTTCCAAAGCTTATAACCTTTCACACCATCTTTATAACCAATAAAGATACACTTTTCATCCTTTTTATCCAGCTTACTCCTATTTTCATTTGGAACATGTACATAAGCATCACAACCAAACACTCTAATATGTTGAAGAGAGGGTTTCTTTCCAGTCCATACCTCGTGTGGAGTTTTATCATCCAACGCTGATGAGGGTGATTGATTGACCATGTAACATGCTATACCCACTGCCTCTGCCCATAATTCCTGTCCTAAATCGACATCGCTGAGCATGATCGATTTTTCCATCAGTGTCCTTTTCATCCTTTCTGCAACTCCATTCTGCTGAGGAGTGTATGGAGTAGTCCTCTTCCTTGCTATACCACACTTCTTACAGAATTCTTTGAATTCATTTTCGCAGAATTCTCCACCATTATTTGTTCTCAATACCTTTATTTTCTTCTCTGTCTGATTTTCTACTAGAGCCTTAAACTCTTTAAATTTATCAAATACCTTAGATTTCTTTCTAAGAAAATAAATCCACGTGTTCCTTGAGAAATCATCTATGAATTTAACATAATACATAGAATTACCTAGTGATGGAACATGAACAGGTCCAAACACATCTTTGTGTATCAACTCTGAGATCCCCTTTCTCTTGTAGCACCAAATGGGAATCTTACTCGATTCTATTTACCATATATGCAATTTTCACAGAAATCAAAATCCAGAGTGCAATTATCCATACCTTCAACCATAACTTTACTGTGTAGTTTTCAAAAACCCCTTTCTCCAATATGTACCAGTCTTTGATGCCACAACATGGTCTTCATTTCTAGGATAATATTGATCTTGTCTCCTTCATTTCTCTTCTCAGGGACAACATAACTATTGCACCCATTAGTATAAGTGCTTCCCAAAAACTTGTATAGAGTTCCACACCAAACTCCCCTCATCAACACCATTGCTCCTCGTACCATCTTGCAAGTGTTCTTTCCAAATACAGTATTAACTCCTGCATCATCCAAATTGCTTACAAATATTAGACTCCTGACTAGTTTTGGAATGTGAAGAACCCTAGGGAGTGTTCTAATCCTTCCATCTTTTAGCAACAACTTAACCCTTCCACGTCCCATGATTTTTGCTGTCGAGTAATCTCCTAGGAATACATCACCACCATCATATTTTTCATATTTAGAGAATCACTCCCTATGAGAGTCATGTGGTATGACACACCTGAGTCAATCAACCATACATCATGGTCTGCATGTGTACCTATAGGTTCCAGGTAAACATCACATCCTTCTTCAGTGGAGGTTTTCGTCTCTGTGGAAGAGGTACTATCAGATCCCTTTGGTTTTTCAACCTTCTTAGACTTGCAATCTTTCTTATAATTCCCTGTTTTACCACACTTCCAGCATTTCCTCAAATATTTTCTTGGATACTTAGATCTACCTGTAGATTTAGATCTCCCCCCCGAAGACTTACCAAGATTCCTATCTTGGGTACGACCTCTTACAAATAAAACATCTGTGCTCTGACCATCCATGCTTTTCCACCTCATCTCTTCAGATAACAAGGATGCAACTAAATCCTCACACTTCAATGTAGATTGAGTGGTACTACCTAATTATACAACCATATTATCCCAAGAGTCTGGCAAAGAATATAAAAAAGTAATACAAGTATCTTCTTATGCAATCATAATATTAACAGAGACAAGTTGAATTACCAAAGTATTAAAGGCATTTAGATGTTCTGTCATAGAATCTCCATCTTCCATCCTAAGATGATACAACTTCTTTTGAAGAAACAACTTGTTTACCAGGGAGTTTGATTGATACATATTCTCCAACTTATCCCATAGTTCCTTGGCTGTAAATTCTTCTGAGACATTCAACAACATCGAATCTGCCAGGTAGAGTTGAATAGTACTCCTTTCTCTTCTGTCCAACTTCTCCCAATCTTCTTTCGACATACCAATAGGTGGTGTACTGGTAGTTTGTGTACCAGTAACTTGTTTTTTAGTAGACGATGTACTAGTAGGCTGTGTACCAGGATCCACAATGATCCATTGTTCTTTGTCTACAAGAAGGTCCTCCATCTTTAGCTTCCATAACTCAAAGTTTTTACCATTGAAGTTCACTATCTTGATTCTAGAAGAGCTTGTCATTCCTCTTTCTGCACTCAAATCACCACTGCAAAATCTCCCACTAAACCCAGGTTTATCACAGACCCAAGATAAAATTGATCTATCAACACTGAGCCAAACCCTCAACAACAAAGGCATCCCTCTGAATCCAAAAATGATCTCTAATACCACATGTAAGTTTTAAACCTGTGAAGTAAAGCAATGGATATAGATTCTTAAGCAAAACATAAATTAATCAATGGCTCATTCACATAGTACATAGAGATTTATACCGGAAACCCTCAACCGAGAAAACCTTTCTTATATTCATTTTGCCCGAATTTCACCATTCACCATACTTTATATACAATGTTTTTAGGTATTCCGTAGATACCAAAACCCTAATCCCTTAGTACAAGATTAGTTTAGAAAACCGTTAAAAATAGAAAAATCCCCTAAAAATAGAAAAAGACGCAGTTGTCGAATTTGACGCGCCCACACACACACATGGAAAGAATATAACACATACCCAACACTTTCATCATGTATACATTCACAAATGAAGGATTACTCGAAGATGGAGGGGGCCCCTGACTGCCTCCTTCCGTGCTCGAAGAGGCTTGATTTAAAATTTTCCCATGTGGAAATGGGTTCGTTAACATGGCAGGTTGCTATTGTGCCAATAAATTCTGGGCCTCCGCAAGCCGAGGGCATTGGTGAGTCATATGGGTGAAAATATTACATGGATACTTCAATTTCTTCTTTTCTGTGTTACCCCCGCTAGCATTATTGCTAGGTTTATTATTCCCTTTACCCTTCTTTCGCTGTTTCTTCTTTCCATTAGGCTACTAGGTGGCCTTTGGGTTTGTCGATTGCACACTGTGTACATCCGAAGTTTGAGTAGGGGTAGCAGCCGAACTAGTGGTCTGGCTGGCCGTTTTTTGCTGTATCAACAATTGCTGTAGTTGATTTGATAGCTGATCAACGAGCTTCATTTGCACTGAACCAACAATACCGTCGACATGTGGTCCAGACCTTTGTATGGTCTTGTCAAGTATTGACCGCGGTGCATCTAGCAAAATTTTGTAAAGTAAACCAGACTGAGAGTAAATCAGTTCTAGTTGTTGATCTCTCATTATCGCTTCTTCTTCTGAAAAGACCCCCGACATTGCTACGTCTTTGGATAACTGAGGTACCAAAGACTTAAGGAATCACTCAAGCAGGAAAGTTGGTGGGACTTGTACTTTTATCAAACTCTTCTAGTGTCTCCATTCTCGAATGTGATCTGAGATATGGTCCACCTTTGTCTTCTCAAATTTGGCCAACAATTCGGTGCTGACATCGTATCTCACAAGTAATTGAAAATGGTTTAAGAAAACCATCACCAATTCACCAAAGGTAGATTATCTTGAGCGGTTGAGCTCGATGTACCATTTCGCAGCACTCCCGATGAGAGTGCGTTGAAACAAACACAACTGAACGAAGTTGTCTCTCAATGAGTTGGATGAGCACCATAAATGAAAGGTAGTCACATGATTGCCTAGATCTTCATTAGGCTTAGCTTCGAACTTTGGAATGTCTGAAGGCAACTTGGTTGGCATGGGAGGCAAATGTGGATCATGATATATGGGGTTGTTTAATAACCTTGTCAAGTCTGGCAAGTGCAAAGTTTCCAGAAATGGTAATTTGGGTTGTTGATTATAACCAGGAAAAAAGGAGCCTGGAGTTTGGCTGGCACCGGGTTGCCAGGAAAAGTTAGGTTGTTGGCCAAGGTTCTGGTAAAAACCATGGCTGTGACCAACGTACAAATTCTTCTCTTTTTGAGATGTCATCGACTGACTCTATGGTGGCTTCTTCTGGATCTTGAGATCGGAAGAAGCCACCATACCCTANTTCTCTTTTTGAGATGTCATCGACTGACTCCCGTAATAGGACGTAGAAGGTTGGGCTTGCATTGCATTCCAAGGATTTTGTTAAGGGTTTCCCCCTGTCGATCCGACGGGCGTAGGTCCCGAGTCTTGCCCGGGGTTCCATTGAATATGGAAGGAATTTCCCCTGGTCGACATCCTTGATGAAGGAACTGATCCCTGCCACAGATTCCAAGGTCCTTGTGAGGAAGGAATTCTTGAGTTTGCCCCCTGTGCAGGAATAGTACCCTGCATAGGATTTTGTTATCTATAATCGGGGTTTCCCCTGGCCGAGATGACAGCGGACGAAAATGAATTGTTACCAAACGCACTGAACAAAGAGAACAATGTCGAACCTACTGACATGCTATAAGAAGGAAGTCCTTGACTAGCTGCTCCAAATGAACTATAGTTTACGTTCGGCCCGACGGAGTACTAGTGAGCACCGCCGAGCGAAGGGGATGAAGGGTATATGGCCCCCTCCGTAAGGGAAAGAATTATAGGGAGCTGAAGTGCCCCCCATGGATCCTTGCAGAGGAGTGTTAGAGCTCCTTGTCCCTAGACCTAACATCTGTAGAGTGGAATAGGAAAGGATAGAGTTCGTATCGAAGCCAGATATCTCGTATGAGAATGGAGGGCTTGTCGCACTCTAGGTAAAAGGAGTAGTGATCACCGCCATAGATGGAATTAGACCATTGCCTGAGGTAGAGGCGATTGAGACCATAGTGGTCTATACTGGAGAAGGTTGGTTCGGAGGTGGAACATCCCCTGTAATGATGACCGTAGAGGGAATATGAGAATTCTCTGAAGAATTCACAACATTTGTTTCCATCACTACTTGTGAGACTATCTGACGCTCATAAGGGTGAACCTGTATGACGATGGGTACCGATAGATCAATGATTGGAGGGTTATATGGACCAAGAGCTTCCACTCCAAGGTAAAAAATGTTTGGTTCCTTCGAAATCAAATTTTCTTCTCTTGGAGATGGGTTGGAAACAGTTTCTTGTGGCCCGGTCGCCTCAAAATACCCTTGTTGGTCGAGTTTTCACCTTAGCCAAGAAGCCTTTGTGATCGGAAAAGCTTCTGATCCTCCACGACGTGAGAAGATCAATGAAACACTAGGGATTTGTATTAACGTTAAAAATCAACACACAGTAGAAAAATCTCCTATGAGACAAGACAAGCAGATCACTAGCTAGTTGGAAGAATAGTTACACCAACCAACACTAGAGAAACTTACCGGTGCAAGTGAAAATTGAATATGGGAGCACCCTCCAGGTATACTTTGCAAAGCGTGGCCCGATGTCTACCCTAGGTACCATGGTATACACTTGCAGTCACCTGTGTAAGTCACTAAGATAAAGGTAACTAGGTTTCCAGCGCGCGAACAGTCACCAGGTGGGTATAGTCGACAGTTAGGTGGAACACAATGAGCAGGGTATCAAGCCCGAAACCTATCAAGGGTATCGAAAGCAAGTGTTCTGGAAGACGACTGAGGACCTAGAACGGATTCAAGACCCACGAAGCTCTGTGGAAAATGAAATCAACATAATCCCAAGATAAGCCCTCTATATGCGTTCCCCACCACGCTTGATTTGGCTTTGGAAGGGTTATCTCTGCTACCTTTCCGCACGCGACATCGTGTTTATCCCTCGTGTTAGAGGGGGGTCCCGGATAAATTTCATGGTTACTAGACTTTCAAGCACTCCCTAACACAGACTCTTATGTTTGTTTTTGTAGGCTTGAAGAGTTTCCTCTCCAATTTACTGGAATTTCAAGCACTCCCTAGCTTAGACTCTTATGTTTGTTTTTGTAGCCTTGAAGAGTTTCCTCTCCAATCCTAAATTAAGGCTCTAGCCTGGACTAAATTGATAGAACCTACAAACACAAAGTCTAATAACTTTTAATTAAGCGTTAATTTTAGTGGTTGTCTTAAGTCAAAGGGAATGGAAGTGAAACCAGTGATGTTATTTAAGATACGAAAGAGAAGAGCATAACATGAAACTAAGAAAAAACTACTTCTTATTCACAAATAAAGATTTGCCAAATTAAACTCTTTCACCAAACTTTTCGTAGCTATTTTCCTTAGATCTTTGAAAAGAAAAACTTAAAACAAGATTTCGCTCGACTATGAGCTACTTAATGTCCTAAGTATTCAAGTAAAGAACTTAAGAAAACTTTCTATTTCCTTGATAAATAAAACAACTAACCTAAATTGCTTTTACCAAACAAAGAAATGAAAAACTCCTTTTTTTTATTGTTTTATGCTTCAAAACAAGAAATTTGAAAATGAATTCTTTTCTTTTTTTCTAAAGAAAAAAAGGGAAAAATGACGACAAGACAAGACCAAGAAATGACTTCTAGTCCATCGCAGATCGCAGGGAGTCACTGACAATACCAAACAGGCAAATCAGAATGGACTCACAAACTTGTCTAAAAACCCTAATAAAGAAAACAAAAGAAATATTTGATAAGCAAGAGCTATACTGAGGTCAAACATAGACTACAAACTACTATAACAGAGACCAAGACTAGATCAAGAAAACCCCAGAGAAGTTTGACTTCTGATAGGGAAGAGGATGATTGCCTCTTCTTTGATTTTTTTTTTTTTCTCAACATAGGCATGCTGCTAACACTTCAGCAACCTGCATATGTACGCGGGCTTTCCAAAGGTAGGGTGCATATGTATGCGTGCAAACCCACTACAGGCCGCGTACACCTCTATAACTTCTCAAAAAAATGAAAACCAACAGTCAAGCAAACCAGGCAGGGAGTACTGGTATTGAAGACCAGAATCCCCTAAAGACACATTAACTTACAGAAACTCAAAAAGGCAGTTAAACCAATTAAATCACCCCAAAAAAACAAATATCCCCAAAGAACTCTAGAGGCTTCCCCAGTATGGTTGCCAATTATGATATAGCAGGAAAACCCCCTACGAACTATACCAGGGTTCTAAAGTGGAGGCAGAGCTAACCATATAAAGTCTCCTAATTTTAACAACTATCCCGACATTATCCCACAATCATATATAAAAAGCAAAGTATAGGGATCCGATAGTCCTACCTTAAACTCCATGTTCGGTGTTGATCCCTTTGCGCTCAGTTGTTTCCTGACTACAAGTCTCCTCCCAAGGCTGATTTGCATTCACCAAAAGACAAACAGGAAAATACAAGCATGTATTTTATATCTATATTAGTGGGTTAGATATCATAAAAAAATGTAAACAAATCATAAAGATTGAAGACATCATTTGGCGGGATGGACAAAAAATTTCTTTATATTAATATCACAAAAGTCGGTTACAATATGAGACCGAAAACTAATCCTTGAACTCGGTCTTGGGATCCTCGTCATCGTGCACCAACTGCTTCCATGTATCCTTATCCTCTTCAATCATCTCTAGGGAAATGGCAAGGGTTTTCAAATGGAGGAAAAAGGGTTGGAGAAGGGAATTCTGGCTCAAAATCACAATGTTGCTGCAAAATATTGGGGCAAAGGGGACATACTAAAATTGGTAGAGTTTCTTTGCTCTCGTACTTCCTTCTGGAATGGGACCCCAACACCTTATTTTATATGAAAAAATAGATAGTAATGGTTGGGTGACTGGCTATGGGCGGTCAAATGGTTAGGTAACGGCCCAAAAACCCGTATCCCTTTGCAAATTTTTTTTGTTGCACTTTTTTGTGAGTGTACATGGGTTGTAGTGGTGCAACAAGCATATGTACGTGGGCAATAGTGGTGCAGGGTGCATACATCTTCAAAAGATTAGTTTTTTAGAAGAGTTGTTCAATGATGGCTTGGAAAAAATACAAAGTAAGATGGCTTGATGTCAGGTATGCATGTCTGGTGCAATTTAGGGTTATAACAAAGGTAGCACCAGTAGCGGCTGCTAGACCAGCAACAACAGTAGGAGGACCTCCAGTCAGAGAGGCTAAGAGAGTATTGAAATGGGTGGAGCGAAACCTCACCGCGCTCACTCATATAGTGCCTATGGATGAGATCGAGGATCTCTCGCCATCTATGCAGCCTCATGTAGTTGGGGTGCCACGGACCTGGGTCCAGCTCTTTCGACATTTGGCAAACGTCATAGTTCACTATGATAGGGCCAACAAGCCTTTTGCTTAGCTTAGGATGGACCACTTACGTGCTGAGGGCACTCTTTTGTATATATTTGAGGGCATAAGCCCCGTGGTGTATACCCGACATATTATTTTTTGAGGCACTTGTGCCCAACTTTGTACTTTCAGACTTTTGATATATATATGCATATTTACATATTGTTATGTCTTATGGTTTACATTTATTTACAAATGTATTTACATGTGTATGTGTGTGATTTTTCTTACGTGTGTGCAATATGCCAATCTAATACTTGATTAGCTAGAGTATCTGTCATTTGATTCAATCTCCTAGGAACATGGATATACGTAATGTAATCAAAGTATCATTCTAAGAGACGTACCCTAAATAACCATCGGTGTAGAGTAGGATCGTAAACATGGTAAACCCCATTTAAATAGGACAGAAACAGCTGTGCATCTAAGTAGACCCGGAGGCGAGAGATACCATGCGACAAAGCGTCATGAAGCAACTCTATTACTGTGCTGTACTCGATGACATTGTTGTGGAATCACCTAGACATACACCTCCAGAAGATAGAAACCGACCTTGAGGTGTGAAGATCACCCAAGATGCGGAAGCAAGCCTCCGAGTGGCTAGCGTTGTCTGTGAACCCAATGAACACCTTTGATTCACTTGACATATGCCATAGTGAAAAAAATGACATAAAAAACAACATGACCATAAAAAAAAAGAGACAAAAACTAAACTGTATAAGAACTATAAATATGTATAAGAAGTCACCCAAGGCGACCCACCTATGAGTAATACCTCTTTAGGTAGAGCCCATTTCTAGGCTCCGACAAAGATTTCCCATCGAAGTCAACCAGACGATAAGCACCCTTCTTTAATAATTCCTTAACAATGAAAGGTTCGAACCACATGGGTTTGAACTTGCCTACCCCCAGGGGATCCTTATCTTGGTCGTAGACCAGGACAAGGTTTCCTTCAGAGAAAATCTGAGGATGAACGGACCGATCGTACTGACACTTGAATTTTTTCTTGTGAGCCTCGTTAGCCAAGGCTGTGTCATGGAATTTCTCATGGAGCTGCTTGAGATATAATAAGCATTCCTCAAGCGGTGAAGTGTCTGGAAATAACTGTACTGTTAACTTTAGAGATGGGATTTGACATTCTATAGGCAAGACTACTTCCAGCCTGTAAACAAGTTGAAAATGTGAGAAACCGATGGTAGTCTTTATAGATGTTTGGTAGGTGCACAATGACGAGTACAACATAAAATGCCAATTTGACTTGGCAGAATTAATCATTCGTTGGATAATGGTCTTGAGAGACTTATTCACAATGTCCACCCGACCATTTGCTTGTGGGTAGTAAGCTGATGAATGTTCTTTCCTCAACCCAAGATTTGATGTTAACACAGAGATCATTTTGTTCTGAAAGTGACTACCATGGTCAGTGACAATCTCCTTTGGGATGTCGAACCTTGCTATTATCTGGTTAAATAGAAAGAGAGTTGTTGTTTCACCATCATCCTTGAACGTTGTCATAGCTTCGACCCACTTTGTGAAGTAGTCTACTGCTACGATGATATAATGGTGCCACCTAGCTGAAGGTGGGTGGAATGTAGTATAATCAATCCCCCACTTGGTGAAGGGGCCAAATGTAATGATGGGAAACATAGGAGTAGGGTGTGCCCTCATCTTTCAGGAGAGGATATGACACGAGTGGCACTTCTTGACCGATTCAATGCAATCTTTGATCAACGTTGGCCAAAAGTAACTGGCTCGTAGAATATTTTGGTATGTTTCCAACCCAGACAAATGACCACCACATGCTCCAGTGTGTAAGTTGTTAAGAACGAGCTCCGCTTCTTCATGAGTGATACACCAACGAAGGATGCAGTCTATGCCTCGACGATACAAAGTGTCCTCGAGTATGAGATAGCTTTTTTCCTAATGACGTATACATCGACACTCATTGTGAGAAGTAGAGGTGGGGCACTTTAAAGTCTGTAGATAGACTAGTATATCTCCATACCGGGGTCCGAAGATGAAATCATAAAAATATCTCCTTTAATCGGTGATTCTTCAGGCTTAACAACACCTGATTCGACCGAAAGTTTCGAGATAAGTTCAACGAAGACCAGTGAATTTTTAGATTTCATAGAAACAAAATCCAAGTCAAATTCCTGGAGGATAGCAATCCATTTACTGATCTTTCTGCCAATTACACGTCGTTTCAACACGTATTGGAACAGATTCACAATGTCAATGACAGTGGTCTTGCGAAATAAGATATAATGACAGAAGCGCTGGACAACATGTACTACTGCCAACGTAATATTTTCAACGTGGGAGTAGTTGAGTTCTGGTCCAACCAGGCCTCGTCTTAGGTAATAAATGACATTCTTCAAGCATATCATCCTCTTGAACCAATACCATACCGATGGTTGACTCTGCCATGGCCAGATACAATAAGAAATCTTTATTATAATTGGGTGGCTGAAGTAGAGGGGCAGACGTGAGGGCACGTTTCAACGCTAAAAAATAGCGCTAAGCGGCTTCGTCCCAATAGAAAGGAACATCCTTCTTCAGTAAATGCATAAACCCTTTAGTGTAGTTTTGAATCTCCTCGAGGGAGTAGTCCGCTCTGATGAAGACATTCTCCATGACGCTAGGGGTTCTGGAGATATCAATAGGTATCATTTTAGCGATGGTTTCCATATTACCCTTGGCATAAAATGCATGTGTAGCTAGAGGATTAATAGGACAAGGCCTATCTCCAGTCATATTCAACACAAATTCGCCTGCCTCTATTTCTCCTAACTCTGGGAGAAAATAAGATCTATGATGGATATCATCCGAGGGGAACAAAGAACATACCTTATGATCGCTTCCTTTGGTCTTTGTTGCTCCTCCTATTTAATTCAATGGTTAGAATCTAGGGAAAGAGTTATGTTATGTATTTCTTTGTTCTAGATCTAGGTGGATCTAGGGAGATCGGTTTGTGTCCGCACTTACGGATTTATCCAATAACATGGATCAGTCAGTGCCTCTATAATCACCTCATTAGAGGGAAAGACCAAGTCTAAGTAATCGGTAGTGTCGGGGAAACCTTGAGCCCAAATATGCTCTAAAACTGGATCTAACTCCTGTGTGGGAGTCAGATCGGGGTCGACTAAATCTTGATGGAATATAGAGTACACAACCTCTATCATGGACAAGGGAATGCAGGTTCCATGGTGCCCTGTCCCTTCCATCATGGCCAATGGGGAAGGAAGAGTGCACAGATCGTTAAAGTAAGTCGTGCGGAATGACGACACTTGAAATATTTCAGCCTTAGGCTAGTTGGGGAGAGCCGATATGAACTTGACATCACCGGAAGGAGGTTGGTAATTGAAAGTACCCATAAAAGGTGGGCACAAACCAACCCCTACATTGATGACGTCGGGTTGTGGGTTATCAATCATTAGGATGGTGGATGCCCCCGATGAAGGGTCAGGACGGGATAAGGACAACTGATCAATGGACACGATCCAACCCTCGTGTGGAAACAAAAAGACCCAGAAAACTGTAGCGACCACTGCATGCATAGAATAGGTGCAACTCCTTCCTAACAAGAGATTGTATTCGAGAGGCACATCGACTACTTCAACTTTGATGCACACAATATATCCTCCTAACTGCATGGTGAAAGAAGGATTCAGTCCATGTGTTCTGAACGAATGACCATCAAAAGCGGTAAGAAGAGTAGGTGACAGAGACAAAACGGGTTGGCCAATGGCCTTCCAACATGCTAGCGACATCTCACATGTCGAGGCTCCCTCACCAACCACCATACATAAAATATTCCAGGCAAAAGTTTTCGTGGTGTAAGCCACTACTATATGAAATGCGACGTGGTATGGGAGATGAGGTTTTAAGTTGGTCATATCAAGTATGATCGTTCTTGGATTACAGGTCTCAACAGATTCTAAGGCAGCTAATAATGCCTTTCTCTATGAAGGGCAGCTTTGGAGGACCTCCAAAGCAGACATCGCGCAAGTGGTTTGTGAAAAATTTTCCACCACAGAGTAGTTCTAGGCGGCCGTCGCATTTGGATTGTGGGAAGCTTTCTTGAACACCCCTTTTGTGATGTGTGTTATTGTTTCACCCATCGTCTTCTCAATCTGGAGAGGAATAGATGGGTTTTCGGCCTCTTTACCCTTCTCAGAAGTGTTTGGAATTCCGTAATCGTGTGTCCTAGTTGCTATGTGAGCCTCACCTTTCAACATATAAAAATTCAAGGTCGAGGGATTACTAGACGATGGAGGGGGTCCCTGACTACCCCCATCCACGTTCGCAGAGGATTGAGTTAAATTTTTCCCATGAGGAAATGGGTTCATTAACACTGTAGTCTGCTACTGCGCCAATAACTTTTGGGCCTCTGCGAGTCGAGGGCACAGTTGAGTCAGGTGGTATTCCATGCAAAGGTTACATGGATACTTCAAATTTATTCTCTCTGTGTTTCCTCTACCATCATTATTGGTGGGTTTCTTATCCCCCTTACCCTTCTTTCGTTGTTTCTTCTTTCCATCAACCTTCTGGTTGGATTTTAGGTTTGCGATTGCACACTGTGTACATCCACCATTTGAGTAGGGGGAGCATTCGATCCAGTGGTTTGGCTAGCCGCTGTCTGCTGTATCGACAATTTTTGCAATTGATTTGACAACTGATCAACAAGCTTCACTTGTGCTGAACCAACGATACCATCGGCATGTGGTCCAGACTTCTGTCTGGCTTGTCAAGGATAGACTGTGGTGCATATGGAAACACTTCGTAGAGTAAACTAGATTGAGAGTATATTATTTCAAGCTATTGGGCTCTCATTATCACCTGTTCCTCAAAAAAGGCTCCTGAAGTTGCGACATCCTTGGATAACTGAGGGACCAAAGAGTTAATGAACCACTCCAACAAGAAAAATAGTGGGATTGGTACCTTTATCAAACTCTTCCTACGTCACCATTCTCAGATGTGATCCGAGATATGGTCATCCTTTTTTTTCTCAAAGTTGGCCAACAATTTGGTGCCGGCATCGTATCTCACAGGTAATTGAAAATGGTTCAGAAAAACCATTACCAATTTGCCAAAAGTAGAGTATATTGAGTGGTCGATCTCAATGTACCATTTCATGGCACTCTCGATAAGAGTGTGTTGAAAAAGACTCATCTGGATGGAGTCATCTCTCAATGAGTTGGACGAGCACCATAGGTGAAAGGTGGTCACATGATCACTTAGATATTTGTTAGGCTTACCTTCGAACTTCAGAATGTCCAAGGGAAACTTCGTCGGCATGGGATGCCAATGTGGATCGTGATAGATTGGGTCGTTTAATAACCTCTTCAATTTTGATAAATGTAGAGTTGCCAGAAATGGTAGTTTGGGCTATTGACTATGTACATGGAAAAAGGAGCCTGGATTTTTCCTGGCACTAGGTTGCCATGAAAAGTTAGGCTGCTGACCAGGGTTTTGGTAAATACCATGGTCGTGGTTGGTGTACAGATATTGCACTTGTTGAGACATCATCCACTGACTCTCGTAATTAGACGTTGAGGGTTGAGAAGGGATTTCTCCATACGTTGTGCTCCAAAGATTATGGAAATGATTTCCCCCTGTCGATCCGATGGGCATAGGTACAAAGCCTTTCCCGAGGTTCCATTGACCATGGAAGGGGTTGCCCCCGGTTGACATCCCTGACGAGGGGATTGATCCCTGCCATGGATTCCAAGGTCCTTGTGAGGTGTTTTCTCCCTGTGCAGGAATAGTACCATGTACATGATTTTGTTGTCCAAAACCAGGGTTTCCCCCGGTTGAGACAATAGTTGATGAGAATGCGTTGTTACCAAATGCGTCAAACAAAGAGAATGAAAAAGAACCCACCTGCGTGGTGTTGGAAGAAGGTCCTTGACTACCTGCTCCAAAGAAGCTGTAGTTCATGGTCGACCAGATGGGCTGCTAAGAAGCACCGCCGAGGGAGGGAGATGATGGAGGTATATGACCCCCACCATAAGGGAAAGCGTTATAAGGGGCTGAGGTGCCCCCCATGTTTTAGCACTGAAAGTCACACTTTGAATGCTAAAATGTAAGCTCAACACCCATCAGAATGTAAAAGATAACTTTGGTTTTGAATATGTGGATCGACAAGATGGAGAAAGAAAGGGAGAGGGCATCAAACTATAGATCAATAGGCTACACCAATGGGCAATGGAGTCACAAATATCCTACTCATCGAAGGCACAAAATATGCTCAACATAAAACAAGATTATATGTTGATAGGTGGAAGAATGAAGAAGGAAAACATAATATAGAATGTTCACTCAACAAAGATCCTCTCAATTTAATGAATCAATAGATACTTGAATATAAACAATGACTGATGGACAAAATACAACAGATCCTCTGTTGCTTAGGGATCGATAAATCATTGACAGCCTTTGATCCTCAAATATGAAATATATTCAAATAAGAATACATATAAAAGAAGAGTTACAATCTAAAATTACATCTCTCACGAGTCTCCAATAGCAGTAATGCTTACAATCAAAAAATGCCCATAGGCTTACAAATGAACACACACAGGAAAACTGCCTACGCCTACTCTCTCTAGCCTCTCTTGGCTCATCCATCCTCTCTCCAAGAGATATCTCCTTCCTTAAATAGAAAATAGCATCCAAATAACCTAAGGAGGTTGAATCCCATCTCCTCCATTGGATTCTAAGCCTAGAAGATAGGTGGCAACAATCAAAGAGACAAAAATCCAACAAACTGCTAATTTTGAGGAATTTGTTGGAAGTCATTAATAAATTGTTTC
>JASDQU010739473.1:34985-53685 GCA_032191745.1 Picea mariana | reverse complement strand
AAAACATTTTTACAACTCATTTTGTAAACAAGATTTACAACTGGGCTTGGCCTTGGGGACATTACAGTTAGAACCAGGGCACAAGTACAATCAAAGGAAGGCGAACAACAACCACCAGAGATCATCAACATCGACAAAATCCCTTCACCAGATACAACACTGATGAATCCCATACTCATGGTTGAATAAAACCAACAGCCAACACCTGAGGGAATGAATGTGGATATGTCGATAGAAGAACAAGAGAAACAGAACTAGGGCACAGGAACCCTAAAGGAGGAGCAACTAGAGAACCCTGAAGCATCCCCGAGAGTCAATGGGATGACGATAAATTAAGAAGCAGTCGTCAATGAAGACGAATCTCAAACAACTGTATCAGACCATCCACTGGAAGGAACAATGGAAAATGTCACGGGCTGGCCATAATGGTTTTCCCAAGTATGACCAATGGAGGCTGGAACCTCGAGCCAACCACTACTGAAGAAATACAAGCAACAGGTACCCTAGGTCACCATGCAAGCAACCCGTCATAGCCCTTGTTTTTCCACGTATACCAGATGGGGTACGGGTGAAATCAAACTTACTAGGTCATGTTGAGAAGCTGAAATACTCAGAAAATGATGTAACAGACATAGACAAGTTCCCAGAATTTGCAAAGAAGGTATATTTACATAATGAGGGAGTGAATGTTGTTGGGGAACCAATTGATCAACCACTCCAGTGGGAAATCGAATTGGAGAAAACATGGATTTTAGGTCTGCTAGATTTACCATACTTTGGAAAAGGAAAGTATGAAAACAATTATGTCAAACAATTGATGGAAGTCACGCATGGCGGGGATATATGGTTGGACAAGCTCATATCGATAGACGTGGAGCTCATTGTGCACATTACAGGGCTGCTATCCCGGGGAATTGATCCTGAACAATTTCTCGACGATAATACAAAGGAGAAAGAACTCGCAGAAGAGATGAAAAATAAATATAGCACTGACAGGGGGACGTGAGGACTCATCATCAAAAGTATCAATGATGTCATGATACAAATGGCCACAAAAATATTGTCCTGTAAGTTGCTAAGAAAATATTGCAAGGAGGAAGTCGCAGCTAGGGTTGTCGTCGTTGTAGCATAATGTGTCAAGGGAACCAAAGTTAGCTGGGCACCCTATATTTTGAATTTGTTCCTAGATGACTGCAAGGATGCGCATGATCTAGGAACAAAATTTCACTATTTGTGGTCGCTCATGTTAATAGCCATTATGGGATGGAAGGAGCCAAACTATGCATATTTCGTCACCAGACCCAAGACGAATCATGGAGCAAGATATTTATCACTTGGAGCCATGTCAGACGCCAAGAATAGGAGGATGAACGCAATTGTATTTGAAGGATACCTTCATGACCTATAGGAAGCCATCTCCAAGATTTAGAGAATAACACAACAGGTTGTCACACAATATTGATACATCACCAACTTCAAGGCTACTCAACATGCAATGTGGATATAGGCGCGGAAGGAGCCCAATAAGTAGTGGCTACAATTCCACTATTGCATCACGGAGGGCGACATCGACATGGTGATCCGGGATTTGGTGGACGACTGGAAGATTTTAGTCCTCACCCAAGACATACCTACAAAGACAATGGAGGAGGAAATAGGGAAGGAATAAATGCAGCCTCGAGAAGTCTCATTGCCCAGGAAATGAAGGGCGGGACAGAGAAAAACAAAGAAGACAAATGAAGGGAGAGCTAAGATGACGACCCAGAAGGGGAAGAAGAATAATACACAGTTGACCCAACAACAACAGAAACAGGATGAGGCAGCACAGGGGACTAGACCAAGTCCCAGTCCACAAGAACCAGGCATGGCTAAGAGGCTAGCTACTAAGATGGGAGGCATGCTTAATAATATGAAGGCATAGAGAACACCTCCAGATTACGCGATCACGGAGGACGATGAAGAGATGATAGCCTAAATGGTTAAGGATCGTACAACTGAAGATTTTGAAAATGCTATGTGCCACAAGGATATAATTCAAGAGGAGCTGGCAAGAATGCGAAAACTCCTCAAGTAGATCGGGGAAGCGCAAATAGCATGAAACAACATAGGAACATGGCCATCAACATCACATACATGAGAAGGACTAGAATAAGGTGAGTGAGATACAGGCCACACAATACCACAGTCGAGCGTGACATTCCACATTACATCCAATATGTTTCACATGGACAATATCGTGGGGCAGACACCCCTAAAGGACTTATCTCAAATCCAGTTGGTATTATCACAGATACTATCTAAATATCTACACAAATTATAGGTTAGTGTTACCCAAGAGGTACAGTCTCGTGCACACACAGACTTAGCTGAATTATAGAATGCAATGGAGAAGCGGGATGCCCTAGAATTAATATATGAGCAGGCTAAGCTCGAAACCCAAGAAAAGAGGGAGCACGTGAACGGATTGGAATGAAAAGTGGCAGGAACTTATGAGAAGATTCCAAATACCGTGCAGAGGGATGAACCCACAACAATAGAAAAGATTGATCAGATTGCGTAGGAAATCGATCAATATCAGAAGGAGATCAAGAATCTTCGCGAGCATCTCACACCCACCACTCCATCAGTAGTAAGGGAGCAAAGGAAACATGAGGAAACAGAGCAGTTGGAGGAGATAGATAAAAAGGTCAGCACAACTGTTGACTTGTTCGATAAATAAAGACATCTTTGGACAAAGCTAGATGAGGATCAACAAGTCCAATGGTGGGACAAGGAAGAAGAAAGGATAAACACATCTATCCAAGACCTCAAGTAGGGGTAGAATACAATGCCTATCATGGAGTGCGTCAAAGGGGCGCAGGATATGAAGAAACTGCAGGCAGAACTCACCACTGCACAAACACTGAAAAAGGAGCATCAGGCTCATATGGAACCGCTTCAAGAGCGAGTAGCAGAAGTCATTGCATGGGAAGAGGAAGCCAAGACAAATATAGCATAGACCCAGGCAAAGTGTGCAGGATTGATTAGTGAAGAAATTGTAGTCTAGATAGTAGACACACTCAAGGAGAAGACTGCGCAGGCGCAAACACAAGAAACAGAGCTCAAGGAGAAGTTCTAGGTGATCACAAGGGAGATCGATGAAGCACACAAAGGTTAGGTGGCTCAGGACGATCCACATGTCATTTTTGGGGACTGTTGGAAGAAGACCAAAGAGAAAATCAAGGCGATTTTGGGAAAGAAGGCATGCACAAGGAAAGCGACAGTTGGAAGGAGGAACAACACGCGTGCATGCATGGAAGACCTGACGACGTTAGGGTTAGGGTTTTGGTAATGTATTGTATTGGTTGAAGAGCCTGAAGTGTATAAATATAGTTATCTAGGTATCATAAGAGGATGATTATCATGGGCATGAGTTGATGGAGATATAGAGAGGAGAATACAAAGAAATGAGTACTATGTAATATTTTGTTGTATGACCTAATTTTGTAAGTTGTTGAGATAGAGAGGACTAAGGAGGGTAGATATTGAGGGTTAGATCATAGGCAGAGGATCCTAGTGTGATATAGTATGCCTCATATAGATCTTACCCAACTGAGAAGAGTTGTAGGCACGTGGTGTTGTAGTTTTAGAACGACAATAATAAAAGAGCTAAGAGCCAGATCTTTGTGGACGCAGCCCAAGGGGGGTGAACCACGGTAACACCTATTTTATGTGATTGAATGTGCGTGTTTATTTATTGTCTTCAATAGATATTATGATGTTAAATGAATGAGTTGATATATTTCTTTCTTAATCGTAGATAATATTGCAGTACGTTAATAAGTTACAATACAACTCTCAGCGTGCAGTTCTCGGATATCCTACTCAATCCTAGGCTGTAAACACATGAGTATTGCAGCCACCCATTAAGACTATCTCGGGTGAGATGGCACAGTGCACCCTATGCATTGTGTTTCCTTATTGGCACCTAAAGGATATATAAATAAGAATAACCAACAACAACCCCCCTCTTGGTGCCTATATCTTGGCCACCTGCGACCTCTCCAGTCATTCTTCCCTTGTTTCATTCTCGAGTTGTCTCTCTGCTCTCCACATGAGGTCTCTCTCTGATCGTTGGTTCAGGAAGTGGATCTCCTCCCTTGTAGTTCCTAGAAATAATATTTCATCTCTTATGCCTCCTCACAGGCAATCCACCCCCACCCTGGGGAAAATTTTCCACGGAGGGTGAGCCTCCACAGTTCCTCCCCCACCACTCATGGCCAACCGGGATGGTTATGACCGATCAGTTCTAGACTCGTTGCAACATCTTCTAGATGATTGGGAAGAAGAGGTCTCAGGCTCCCTCCCATCATCTCATCACACCTCCAGGCACTTTCCCAGCTATTGGGTGGTAAAACACCTCCTCGCCCACACCCTCCTCAACCTCATGGGCATATTTTTTCAGAGTCCCCCCATCTCGCCTCTCTCACCCCACTCCCCCACCACTCGTCCTCCTTCATATGCTCCTCCCTCCCCTGGCACATGTCCTCCTCCTTCCGTGACCCACCCTAGCACCTTGGTGCCTCAGAATAATCTCAGCAACTCAACAGTGATGACTTCTCTAGATCAATACAATTTGTTGATGGCTCGCTTCATCAAAAGTGCAGGTCTCTCGATCAAGGAGAAAAACTTGGACAACTCTAGCTCCACTAGAGACAGCGATAATAATTTTAGTGGCTTCAAATTTGTGGAATAAATTCCTCCGGATGGCCCTCCCAGTGTGACTGTCAAGAAATCTTGATGCTCAGGCCCCTGTTTCGTTTTTTTAGTCTTTTTATTTATAATTTGCAAGATTTTTCTGGTTTTATGTCAGCAAGCAGATAAACAATTATCTCTAAGTTTTTGTAAGCCTGGTTTCCCTTGAAGGGCAGGAAGAATAATCAAGTCTCTTCCCTTCTTGGTTTCCCATTAAGGGAAAGAACAAGTTTTTTCCATTCCGAGGGACAATCATTCTTTTTTTTTTACTGTATTTCTACTATATTTTTAATAAATTAGTACCAGAAATTACAAAAAAAAAAATAACATGGTTCCTCTCCAACAATTTTTTTTCCTTTCCCAAGACAAAACATGAATGAGGAAAGACGAGTGGGTGAAAGAATGATTGGAGAGAGAACAATGTGAAAAATGAACAATGAGTGAATGAGTGAATGAGTGAAGAAGAAGCAGCCCCTAAAACAGACCAAAGATGGGTTTATGTATTTTTTGGAAATAAGGAACCCCATGGCCTTCCCCCCAATAATCTCATGTAGTTTTTATTCTCCATTAAAACAAAAAAAATGGGTAAATAAAATATAAAATAAATACTTATCCCCTCAAGCCCCCTCTCTTGTGGAATCATAGCCCCCTATAACTCTTGTCCTTATTCATCAAGTAGCTAGTGATGTATTTATTATTAATACTGATCAAACATTACATTTCCTAGGCACACTAGCCTCTTTTGATTGTTTGGGCACTCTGTCCTTTCATTAAAAAAATACATTATTTAATACGGGGCTCAAAACTGGGGTATTACAATATTTTTAGGTGAATTTATGTTACTGTCGTCAAATGTTTTATGTCGCACATACCAATATTTACATGCCATAATGAAAGATATTGGAATGGAGTACCATTCTATTCCTGCATGTCCTAATCATAATATTCTATATTATGGAGAACATGCGTCGAAAGAAGAATGCTCGAAATGTCAAATTAATAGATATCAAACCGATCAAGTAAAAAAAAAGGTGCCTCACATTGTTCTTCGTTATATTCCCATAATTCCACATTTGCAACAATTGTTCAGGTGAAAAATCATAAAATGGTTTATGGATTACCATGCAAAGAAACAAATTAAATATGGTGTTCCTCGAATGCCTGTGGATGGATCTGCATTTAAGGATATAGAGGAAATAGGGCTACATTTTAAAGATGAACCTCTTAATATTAGGCTTTCATTGGTAGCTGACTATGTCAATCCAATTAGAGAGCTCAGATCTACTTACTTGGTGTGGCTTGTTTTTTTTTATCAACAATAACAGTCCTCCATGGATGTCAATAAAGAGGGAGCACATAATGTTGGAAATGATTGTTCTAGGTATTTGTTTAGAATAAATTTTTTTAACACTATAACATATCATTTGTCTTGCTTGTTTCATAATTATGTCTTATATTTTTTTGTTAACTCATATATGTTCAATTATGTCTTATAATTATGTTTGATATTTTTTATTAGGTAAGTACCAAGTCAAATATATGAATGTATATATTGAGCCTCTTATCAATGAGTTACTAGAGTTATGGAAGGGCATCATTGTGTATGATATCTATAGACCAGTAGGTGCACAAAGGGAATTTAAATTCCATGCAATGCTTGTATGGACAATTCACGATGCCCCAGGGCTAACACATTTTTGTGGTATTTTATAACGTTACAATTCACTTTAATATATAGTGTTTAATTTTATGAAGTTCATATCATGCATTTTTTATATAATCCCTTCATTAAACATACTTTGAATAATGAATATAAAATTTAATCCATCTCTTGCAGGTCTTCAAACAAAGGGTAAATTTTCATGTCCATTTTGTGGTCCTCAGATGAAATCTCATTGTTCAATAAGTTTAGTAAAGGAGGTGTCTGATGAATATAGGCACTTCCTCTCTAAGAACCATAGGTATCAGAGTACCGAGAAACATCCTTTCAATGGGAAAGAAGAGATTGGGTTAAAACCAAGGAGAATGACACCTCATCTATGGAAGTTGCAATATAATAGAAATCATCAAGGTATATTGGATCAAATCATCTATGTATATCATACATGAAATGTTTGGAATATTTTATATTTTTATTTCATTTTGTTCATTGTACTAATTGACAAGTATTGTTGCAATATCTTTAATTTATATGCTTCACCTTGAAATTTTTCATGAAGGAATTAATAATTGGGCACTTCCACAAGGAATAAAAAGTTATCATGTACAATTCAATAGGCTCCTCTACTATTGACACCTAGAAATTGTTCATTTTTTTATACAATGCACATCGGGAAGAATGTAACATAAATGTTATGGAAAATATTAGATGGAAGGAGTGACAAAGAAAGAATTGTGAAGATTTGTAATTATATTAAAGAGGGCAATCATGCAATGCAAAGTGTGATTCATTTAAAAACCCGATGACTTAGAAGAACTCATAAACTTAACTATTAAAGAAACAAAAGGTAGTAGAGTTATTCAAGATACTATACCTAGTCACACCTGTAGCTTCTATAACCATCCACTAAAGTTGAAAAAAGTTAATATAGGGAGTACAGATCATCCTAAGTTAGCTTCCATGGGAGATTACTAGGATGACAAGACTATGAATGCAGTCCACAATTTGTTGCGAGAGTATGAATACTTGTTCCCAAAAATGTTCTCAGAACTGAAAGGTATAAAAGGAGCCATGGGAGAAATAAAGATCGATTTAAAACCCGAATCAAAACCTGTGAAGCATAGACCATGCCACCTTAATCCTAAAATAAAAAATAAGGTAAAGAAGGAAGTAGACAAAATTCTTGTGGAAGGAATTATTTTTTCGATCAAAGAAGTGGAGTCGATTAGCCCCATAGTTATACAGAGAAATAAGGATACAAAATACATTCGGGTATGTGTGGACTACAAAAGTATGAATTATGCATGTGGGCACGATTTGTTTCTAACACCTTTCAGTGACAAAGTGTTAGATCAGGTTTTGGGAAAACAATATTATTCGTTTGCAGAGGAAGACAAGAAGAAGACCACATTCATATATGAATGGGGGTCATTCACATACAATGTAATTCCCTTTGGATTAAAGAGTGCCCTGCAATCTTCTCCCAGATTATGATAGAAATATTTCGAGAGCTCATCCACAAGTTTGTAAAGGTCTACATGGACAATTGGACAGTATACAACCTGCTAAAGGAATGTGTAGGGCTACTCCACTTAATGTTTGATAAATGTCAGGAATTGCAGATATATTTGAACCTAAGGAAGTGAATCTTCTGCGTACCACATGGCAATATTCTAGGCCATATTGTATGCCAGGAAGGATTCATGGTAGACCCAACTAAATTTGTGGTCATTCTGAACATGTTTCCACCTACAAGTGATAAATAGTTGCGCTCGACACTTGGACATACATGATTTTAACATAGGTTCATCAGAAGATATGCAACTATCACTGCACCTCTAGAAAAATTGCTAAATAAATATGAAATATTCCGTGGACACTAGAATGTGACAAAGCATTCGACATCCTCAAATAAAAACCAATACTGCACCTATATTGATATTCCTCAATTGGGAAATTGAATTCCGTGTATATGTGGACACATTAGGCATCGTCGTGGGAGCCATCTTAGTGCAACCAAGGGAAGGAAATATGGACCACCCTATCTATTTTTCTAGGAGAAAAATTTCGCAAGCCAAACACAACTACACAACCACTGAAAGGGAAGGTCTAGCTATGATTTATGAATTACAAAAGTTTATACACTATTTGTTAGGCTCTCATTTCAAGTTTTTTACTGACCACTCTACGTTGAAGTACCTAGTCAATAAACTAATCCTTGAAGGAAGGATTTGTAGGTGGCTACTTTTATTTCAGGAGTTTTCATTCGAATTAATTGTCAAACCTAGAAGATGCAATGTAGGTCCAGATCATCTTTCTAGGTTGGAATCATGGGAAAGTGGTGGAGAAGGGGATGATCAGCTCCTAGATGTGGACCTATTTTGAATTTAGGCCATTCTGGAGTATCTTGAATACATTTTTGTCTTCCTCAGTACAGGGACCTGCCCATAAACTTACTTTGCAACCCAAAAATGACATATGGTGGTTTGAGCAGTAGATTACCAACTGATTGCGGGACAACTTTACAAGTTGGGACTTGAAAACATCCTCAAGATATGTGTCTTGAGCCACGAAAGGCAAGATATCTTATGGGAATGCCACAATGGAGTTAAGGGTGGACATGTTGGAGGAAATGATACCGCACAAAAGGTACTTCAAGATGGATTATGGTGGGATATGTTATTTAAAGATGCTAAATCTTATGCTAGATCTTATGACACCTATTGTTATCACTCCAAGAGTCACTCCCAGACTGCAAATGAGAGTAATATTGGTAACATAGAAATGTAAATGGATTAAAATAGTTTGAATAGGTGGATCAACAAGAGAAGAGTAAAAAGGAGGTCATTAGACTGTTGCAAATACATTCCATTGGGCATGGAGTCACAACATCCTACAGATCAAAGGCAATCAAGTTGCCTACCAGACAAAAGGATTATGAAAATATGGATAGAAGAATAGAAGGTAAACAAAGAGAAGAATAACCACATAACAAATATCCTTTATGTAATATAGATTGAAAAGTGCTTGAACAATAATCTGTGATTAACAAGAAATTACCACAAATCCTTTGCAGCGCATGAATTCATTAACCAAAGGTAGATTTTGATATTCAAAATATTTAAATATTATTCAAGAAATATGACAAGATATAATTATAACAAAGAACACAAAGTCTTATAAGAAACTCTCATGAATCTCTAATGACGGAAATGCTAATTACAACAGGCCCTCAAGCTTACAATTGAGCAAATAAATTGTTCCTCTAGCTCTCTCCTCTCTTGGATCATGAATCCAACCCCTCTCCTCAAGATATATCCTTACTTAAATAAAAATTAGCATACAAATAACCTTAGGAGGTCTAATCCCATATCCTCCATTGGATTCTAAGCCTTGGATGTAGGTGGCAACAATCAAAGAGACAAAAATCCAACAAACTGCTATTTTTCAGGAATTTATTGGAAGTCATTAATAAATTGTTTCCACCACCTTTGGCAGAGATAAATATTAGGTGAAGGTGTCCCTTGACAAATAAATTATCCTTGAGAATCCATTCAAATCCTCCTTGATAGGTGGCAACCTCCCAACAAGGCGAATATCAAAACCGTGACCGCTACAGAAAATTAGGCAGCGCCACTGTAAAACAATTGGTAGCGCCAATTCTATGTCTAATATCTCTCAAACTATACAACATTTTGAGAACATGAGAGAGGGTTTTGTTATTTGGAATGTTATGAACAAAAACCTCCTCTAGTTTTCAAAAATACCTTCTCAATCGTTCATGATCCAAGTTTCAAGTTATTGACTCAAAACTGGTAAAATAACTCTACACAATTCATTTTCTGCCAGAATTTAGGTAGCGAATTTAGGTAGCGCCCACCTGTGTGTCTGTGTGCAATTCAATAGCACAAATACATGGGTGATTTTGATTCTTTTTACCTTGTGAGAGTGTTTTCAATTCTTTTTCTTGACACTTGGCACCTTAACCAATCTTGTTCTAACATAGGCTCCATGGGGGATAAAGTCCTCCCTATGAGGCTCTAATAACTCTTGTAGTTTTGGTGCCTTATCCTTTGGGCTTGTGGAGTCATGCTCTATTGCATCATGATAAATAAAACATACTAACAACTTATATTACTCTAATTTCAAACATAAAGAAAACACACTTGCTCTTGATGGAGCTTATTTATGTACAAAACCTAAGCTAACTGACTTTTGCAATGGGATAGGTGAAGGCAAACTTGCACCAAATCCATTCAAGCAACTTGCTGACAAGAGTCTTTATAATGAAAATGATTGACAGACAAGAGGAATATGACAATGGTTTGAAAACATTTCCCATATCTGCTCTGACTGCTGCTAACACAATAAAGTTTACAGGTTCCAAAACATTTGAGAAATACAACTCCATATACACCCCTACAGGGTCATGAAAATGGTGACAAAACATATGGGACTGATAGCATATTTCTTTTTCCCCTTCAAGTTTCTTACTGTAAACTGTGGGTAAAATTAGAATAAGGATTGACGTAGGTTGTTGCTGATAAATTGATGATTTTTTATTTACTTTTGGATATGTATAAACGATCTCTTCATGTACCTCAACTAAGGGTTGCTCCTAGTCAAATCTTCAGGTTATGTATTCTGTGACAAGGCCAACCTCTGTATCATACTCATTTTCTTCATAGTGATCAAATATAGGATAAGCTTGTTTCTCATCATCACTATAATATTCATGAAAAATAGGTTGCCCTTCATACCTATGATCAACCTCTAAAACAATAATTTCATCAAGAATATAATTGTTAAAAGTATCAATTTCAGGAACAACAGTAATTGTTGCTTCTAGTTGTTCATACACATGATTTTCATGTGAAATGGAGTTATGACTGTTGTCCTCTCTGAATACAGGAGTATTCTTTATGCTTTCATTTGGACAATGAATAAAATCATTTTCATCTTTATATTCGGCAGAGTAATCTAACAGATCTTGATCACATTCTACATATCCCTCACAACAGTTATGAAAAATACTTTCAGAGGGATAAAACCTTTTGCAGTGTTCATTGAATACTCTATGGAAATCCTTCAATGATGAAATGTTGGAAGGGGGTAACAAGAAATACCATTTACGTGCATCCCCATCCAATGAGTACATGGACATTTTCATCAAAATATCTTCGTGATGGATGTCAAGCTGTTGCATCAAAGCATGAAATTCATGAACATGCTCAATAGGGTTTTCATCCTTACCTTCATAAAATCTGGGCAGCAGACCTTTCCATTCATCAATAAGAGGCACAGGATGTGGATAATCATCTATGGCTAAGAAATTGCATGGGGCAAACCTCCTGGACAGGATAGCCTTCATAGACATTTAATTGGTCTCATTCTAGTGGAGTCACCAACAGATTCTGAACAATGGAGTCACCATGGTGAATGTGCAGTCTTAAAGGTGTCCAACTTTAGTAACCATCTAAATTTGGAGCTGTGCAATGTCGTTCTTCCCAGGGATCTTTTCAATCTTCTTAAATCCATCCCTGACAACAACGCCATTTATGTTATCACTCCAAGAGTCACTCCCAGACTGCAAATGAGAGTAAGCTTGGTAACATAGAAATGTAAATGGATTAAAATAGTTTGAATAGGTGGATCAGTAAGAGAAGAGTAAAAAGGAGGGCATCAGACTACTGCAAATACATTCCATTGGGCATGGAGTCTCAACATCCTATAGATCAAAGGCAATCAAGTCGCCTACCAGACAAAAGGATTATGAAAAGATGGATAGAAGAATAGAAGGTAAACAAAGAGAAGAATAACCACATAACAAAGATCCTTTCTGTAATATAGATTGAAGAGTGCTTGAACAATAATCTGTGATTAACAAGAAATTACCACAAATCCTTTGTAGCTCATGAATTCATTAACCAAAGTCAAATTTTGATCTTCAAAATATGTAAATATTATTCAAGCAAGATGACAAGATAGAATGATAACAAAGAACACAAATTCTGATAAGCAACTCTCATGAATCTCTAATGGCAGAAATGCTAATTACAATAGGCCCTTGGGCTTACAGGTAAGAAAATAAATTGTTCCTCTAGCTCTCTCCTCTCTTGGATCATGAATCCAACCCCTCTCCTCAGAGATCTCATTCATTAAATATAAAATAGAATACAAATAACCTTAGGAGGTCGAATCCCATCTCCTCCATTGGATTCTAAGCCTTGGAAATAGGTGGAAACTATTAAGAACCTGAATAGATCTGAAAATATAATCACCACAAATACTGAATACACAATATATCCACAGAGAAATATAGAAGAAACCACATTTTATTATTACCAAACCCTTGAGGTAGGGAAACACCATACAATGGATCCTATTATGGAAGGGATCCTCTCTTGTTCACTTTCCTCTTCGAGGGGGCATCCTCCTATTGAGCTACCGCTCCAAATACAATACTTCTCTTCATCTCCCATTACATTGCTTGAACCTCTTTATATAGTGCTACCATCACCTAAGAAAATTATAGAGGAGGAATCTTCTAGCAGTAGAACCTTCTAAAAAGTCTTCTTACATTTATTATATCTAACTACCCATTTATTATATCTAACTACCATAGTGGGCCTTATTTAATAATATAGTGGACCTAGTCCACCTTACATTGAATGGCCTCCACTATTATCACTATGGGCCCTCTCGGCCCCCACTACTAACTCTGTAGCTACCTAACATTCCATCCCCCTTATGAAAGCATTGTCCTCAATGCTTGATGTACAACCATATACCAGGGTCCCATGGATAATTGTGGACCATAATGTTGAAGAAGACTAGCGAACCAAGGTACCATGTAGAAAGGAAAGCCACCATGCTGAAGTAGTCCAACCAAAAATGTAATCCTAGGTCCCATGTCCAAGTGCTCATGTGAACTCCACGTGGAATAGTTTGGAACCCAATAACCAACTCAAAATGATGCTCCAAAGATTGACACCTGTCATATGGATCCAAATAAGAAGATCCATCCACATAGTGGGAAAGGGTAGTAGCAGAATCTGGAAGGAATAAAACCACTGTAGAATATGCAGGATGGAAAATGGTAATAATCATTGGCTCTCGATTTGTCACATTGATGCTCTCTACAGAAGGTGGATTAAAGTCATCAAATAAAATATGAAAGTGGTTGTCATCCCAGAAATGACAACTATCCATATACCAATCATCACAATGGGCCTCAAAAAAATACCAAACATATATTTCTTGATTATATTCATCTCTGATGTCTGCCATAATAAATCTCTCTTGCATGCGATCTAATGAATCTTGAATACTATGAAAACTATCATTGAGGCCATCTGCAAGGTCAAGCAATCTAGCATCCAATCTGTCATACAATTGAGATTTGAATGCTTCAGTAATTTGTAGAATTTCTTTGAGGGTTTGAGAGAAAATAGCCATATTATCACCCTATCAACTCTTCGGTCCCACATACATCATGAAAAAACCCAAAAAATAGAACAATAAGTTACGACAGAAAATCGTGACTTTTTTTCTGGAAAAACCCTAAAAAACGGTTGAATTTAAAATGCTCATAATTTCACTTCCCGGACTTTGTTTCGACTGATTGTTTTTTTGAAATTGGGTAAAATTGTGAGATGAACTCATATATATAATTTATTTCAGAAAATTCAGCCTCTATCTGCTATAAAAATAAAAAAAATCGCGTCTCCGTCCGCGGAAAAAAAACCCTGAAAATTTGCAAATTTTAAAACTTCAATATCTTGACTTCCTGGACTCCATTTCAGATGATTTTGTTTTTCAAATTGGGTTTTTTTCTGAGAGTAACTCATATATACAAGCTTTTTCTACAAAATTTTCATGTCTGGAATGTCACGGCCCTCTTTTTTCTTCTTCGAAAAAAAAAATATGCAAAAATAAAAAATATTTGCCCACAATGTCTGCCAAGGAAACTGCTCTGATACCACTTGTTAAGAACTTGAATAGATCTGAAAATATAATCACCAAAAATATTGAATACACAATATATCCATAGAGAAATATAGAATAAACCACACTTTATTATTACCAAACCCTTGAGGTAGGGCAACACCATACAATGGATCCTATTATGGAAGGGATCCTCTCCTATTCACTTGCCTCTTCGAGGGGGCGTCCTCCTATTGAGATACCGCTCCAAATAAAATACTTCTCTTCATATACCATTACATTGCTTGAACCTTTTTATATAGTGCTACCATCGCCTAAAAACATTCTAGAGGAGGAATCTTCTAGAAGTAGAACCTTCTAAGAAGTCTTCTTACATTTATTATATCTAACTACCCATTTATTATATCTAACTCCCATAGTGGGCCTTATTTAATAATATAGTGGAAATAGTCCACCTTACATTTAATGGCCTCCACTATTATCACTATGGGCCCTGTGGACCCCCACTACTACCTCTATAGCTACCTAAGAACAACAATCAAAGAGACAAAAATCCAACAAACTACTAGTTTTGAGGATTGTTGGAAGTCATTAATAAATTGTTTCCACCTCATGCATGAAGCATTCGATGGAGCTAAATATTAGGTGTAGGTGTCTCTTGATATCTAACTGATCCTTGAGAATCCATTTGAATCCTCCTTGACAGGTGGAAACCTCCCAACAAGGCGAATATCAAAACTGTGAACGCTACAGGAAATTAGGCAGCGCCACTTCTATGTCTAATATCTATCAAACCATACCACATTTTGAAAAAATGAGAGAGACGTTTGTTATTTGGAATGTTATGAAAAAAAACCTCCTCCATTTTTCAAAAATACCTTCTCAATTGTTCATAATCCAAGTTTCAAGTTAGTGACTCAAAACTGGTAAAATAACTCTGCACAATTCGTTTTCTACCAGAATGTAGGTAGCGAATTTAGGTAGCACCCGCCTGTATGTCTGCATGCAATTCGGTAGTGAAAATACATGGGTGATTTTGATTCTTGGGACCTTGTGAGAGTGTTGTCAATGCTTTTTCTTAACACTTAGAACCTTAACCAATCTTGTGCTAACACCTGCCAAAGAGTAGGGAAGCCATCACATAGAGATGAATTACCCATTCAACCAGTTAGAGCACTTTAGGAATTTGAGAAGTGGGATGTTGAATTTATTGGACCAATCAACCCACCGACTAAGAATTCAAATGTCAGATACATCATTACTGCATCAGATTACCTCACGAGATGGGCCGAAGGAGAGGCAGTTCAAGATTATTTGATAGATACGGCTGCTAGATTCATTTTTGAAAATGTCATTACTTAGTTTGGATGTCATAGAAGCTTGACTAGTGATAAAGGTAGTCACTTTATCAACAACACAATCACAACTTTGATGACATAATTTTTTATACAACACCATAAAAGAAGTCCCTATCATCAACAAGCTAACAATACAATGGAGGCATTCAATAAAATTTTGGAAAGAGGACCAACAAAAGTATGTTGTGCAAATAGGAAAGAATTGGATGATAGAGTTCCAGCAGTCTTGTGGGATTATAGGACTACCACAAAGAAGATACACAAGTATACCCCATTTTAGTTGATTTATGGGAAGGAAGTTGATGTACCTTCATATTTTATTACCCCTAGTCTTTATATAACACAAGCTACATAGATGCAAGATGATGAATTGGTTGCACAAAGGATTGCAGACTTGCAGGAACTTCAGGAAGTGATATTTTTAGCAGATTTTCATCAGTCAGTTGAGAAAGCTAGACAACAATATTGGGATGATAGGCACATTAAATCCAAAATATTTTCACAAGGTGATAAGGTACTAATCTACAACATTCAGTATCATTATCATCCAGTCAATTTGTGCATGCATTGGTTGGGTCCATTCATAGTTGCGGAAATCTGACAGTCTTGTGCAGTCAAGCTAGTGTAACTACATGGCATCCTTCGACCAGGTTGGGTGAATTGCATCCGCCTGAAGCCCTACATTTCTCATGTTTGAACCAAAGGACTGTTTCTCCAATCCAAGGGAGCTTGAACAATATTTATATTTTGGTTTTTTATAATTTCTTTAATACATGTAATAACATTGAAGTGTGGGTAGTGGAGCCACGACATATGTTTTTTCAGTCTAAGTGTTTCTTCTATGCATAAATGATTACGTAGACACACAGGGTCAGATGAGTCCCCATTCCATTAAATGAGGTCATTAAACATGACAGAGACCCCCATTGTGGTCGGGGGGCGTGAATTCAAACTATATCACAGCCCAAGTACCATTTTCATCATGTCCAGTCATACCCTTTATGGTAACAACAGTAACCTGTCAGAAAGTTTCGTCAAGCCATAAACTAGAGATACTCATGGATGAAATCAATATCTCCATTGGGATTCTCAACCATAAAAATGGTAAGCCCCTATATTGTTCTTTTGGATAGATAGATTTAGTATAAATAGGAATAGAGGGTATGAGAAATCATGTCTTGTATATTATTGCAATAGAGCTCTTCTCTACTGGAGGTTTCCCCCTCGAAGAGGGAAGTGAACATTGCTATCGTTAATCAAGGTGATCTTTATGGTGTTATTATGGTATTATTTAGGTATTTTTATGGTTAAATCATTGTTGCTCTGCCATTTCTATGCTAAAATATTTTTGTTCTGCATACTATTTTATATATGTAATACTACAAGTGGTATCAGAGCACCTTCCTCGGCATAAAATTGTGGGTTAAATTTTTTCAGGGTAGAGACATATTCCAGTGTCTTAAATATATAGATATTTGTCGTTACGCGCAGAAACCTGTGGATGGAGAATCATACACTAGTAATAATCATTGGCTCTCGATTTGTCACATTGATGCTCTCTACAGAAGGTGGATTAGAGTCATCAAATAAAATATGAAAGTGGTTGTCATCCCAGAAATGACAACTATCCATATACCAATCATCACAATCGGCCTCAAAATCATACTAAGCATATATTTCTTGATTATATTCATCTCTGATGTCCGCATAATAAATATCTCCTGCATGTGATCCAATGAATCTTGAATACTATGAAAACTATCATTGAGGCCATCTGCAAGGTCATGCAATCTAGCATCCAATGTGTCATACAATTGAGATTTGAATGCTTCAGTAATTTGTAGAATTTATTTTAGGGTTTGAGATAAAATATCCATCTGAGCACCTATGAACTCTTCGTTCATGCATCCATCATGAAAAAACCCAAAAAATAGACCAATAAGTTACGATAGAAAATCATGGTTTTTTTGGGAAAAACCCTAAAAAACTGTTGAATTTAAAATGCTCATAACTTCACTTCCCGGACTTCGTTTCGGCTGATTGTTTTTTTGAAATTGGATGGAATTGTGAGAGGAACTCAGATCTATAATTTTTTTTGGAAAAAATTTCCTCGAGCTTCTATATAAATAAATAAAATTGTGTCTCTGTCCGCGGAAAAAAACACTGAAAAATTGCAGATTTTAAAACTTCAATATCTTGACTTCCCGGACTCCATTTCAGACGATTTATTTTTTCAACTTGAGTGTTTTTATGAGAGTAAATCAGATATACAACCTTTTTCTACAAATTTTTCATAGAAATATACCAAAAATGTCTGGAATGTCGCGGCCCTCTTTTTTCTTCTCCGAAAAAAAAAATGCAAAAATAAAAAATATTTGCCCACAATGTCTGCCAAGGAAACTGCTCTGATACCACTTGTTAAAAACCTGAATAGATCTGAAAATATAATCACCACAAATATTGAATACACAATATATCCACAGGGCAATATAGAAGAAACCACACTTTATTATTACCAAACCCTTGAGGTAGGGCAACACCATACAATGGATCCTATTATGGAAGGGATCCTCTCCTATTCACTTGCCTCTTCGAGGGGGCATCCTCCTATAGAGATATCGCTTCAAATACAATACTTCTCTTCATCTCCCATTACATTTCTTGAGCCTTTTTATATAGTTCTACCATCACCTAAGAACATTCTAAAGGAGGAATATTCTAGAAGTAGAACCTTCTAAGAAGTCCTCTTACATTTATTATATCTAACTACCCATTTATTATATCTAACTACCATAGTGGGCCTTATTTAATAATATAGTGGACATAGTCCACCTTACATTTAATGGCCTCTACTATTATCACTATGGACTCTCTAGGCCCCCTCTACTACCTCTATAGCTACATAACAACAACAATCAAAGAGACAAAAATCCAACAAACTGCTAATTTTGAGGAATTTGTTGGAAGTCATTAATAAATTGTTTCCACCTCATGCATGAGG
>JASDQU010739473.1:9288-34922 GCA_032191745.1 Picea mariana | reverse complement strand
CGTGACCGCTATAGGAAATTAAGCAGCATCGCTATAAAACAGTTGGCAACGCCACTTCTATGTCTAATATCTATCAAACCATACCACATTTTGAAAAACTAAGAGATTTTTTTATTATTTGGAATGGTATGAACAAAAACCTCCTCCATTTTTCAAAAATACCTTCTCAATTGTTCATAATCCAAGTTTCAAGTTAGTGACTCAAAACTGGTAAAATAACTCGGCACAATTCATTTTCTGCCAGAATTTAGGTAGCGCCCTCCTGTGTGTCTGCGTACAATTCGGTAGCACAAATACATGGGTGATTTCTATTCTTGGGACCTTGTGAGAGTGTTGTCAATGCTTTTTCTTGACACTTAGCACCTTAACCAACCTTGTGCTAACACATGCCAAAGAGTAGGGAAGCCATCACATAGAGATGAATTACCCCTTTAGCCAGTTAGAGCACTTTAGGAATTTGAGAAGTGGGATGTTGACTTTATTGGACCAATCAACCCACTAAATAAGAATTCAAAGGTCATATACATCATTACTGCAACATATTACCTCATGAGATGGGCCAAAGGAGAGGTAGTTCAAGATTATTTGATATATATAGCTACTAGATTCATTTTTGAAAATATCATTACTTAGTTTGGATGTCGTAGAAGCTTGACCAGTGATAAAGGTAGTCACTTTATCAACAGCACAATCACAAATTTCACGAAAAAATTTCTTATACAACACCATAAGAGAAGTCCCTATCATCCACAAGCTAACAGTACAGTGGAGGCATTCAATAAAAGTTTGGAAAGAGGACTGACAAAATTATGTTGTGCAAATAGGGAAGACTTGGATGACAGAGTTCCAGCAGTCTTGTGGGCTTACAGGACTACCACAAAGAAGCTACACAAGTAGACCCCCTTTCAGTTGATTTATGTGAAGGAAGTTTATGTACCTGCATAGTTTATCACCCCTAGTCTCTATATAACACAAGCTACATAGATGACAAATGATGAATTGGTTGCACAAAGGATTGCAGACTTGCGGGAAATTTAGGAAGCGATGTTTTTAGCAGATTTTCATCAGTCACTTGAGAAATCTAGACAAAAATATTGGGATGATAGGCACATTAAATCCAAAATATTTTCATAAGGTGATAAGGTACTAATCTATGACATTTGGTATCAGAATCATCCAGTCAATTTGTGCATGCATTGGTTGGGTCCATTCATAGTTGTAGAAATATGACACTCTTGTGCAGTCAAGCTAGCATAACTACATGGCATCCTTCGACTAGGTTGGGTAAATTGCATCCGCCTGAAGCCCTACACTTCTCATGTTTGAACCAAAGGACTATTTCTCCAATCCAAAGGAGCTTGTACAATATTATATTTTGGTTTTCTATAATTTCTTTAATACATGTAATAACATCGAAGTGTGCGTAGTGGCACCACGACATATGTTTTTTCAATCTAAGTGTTTCTTCTGTGCATAAATGCTTACTCAGACACACAGGGTCGAATGATTCCACTTTCCATTAAATGATGTCATTAAACATGACAGAGACCCCCATTGTGGTCAAGGGGCGTGAATCCAAACTATATCATAGCCCAAGTACCATTTTCATCATGTCCAGTCATACCCTTTATGGTAACTACAGTAACCTGTCAGAAAGTTTCATCAAGACATAAACTAGCGATACTCGTGGATGAAATCAATATCCCCACTGGGATTCTCAACCATTATAATGGTAAGCCCCTATATTGTTCTTTTGGATAGATATATTTATTATAAATAGGAATAGAGGGTATGAGAAATCATGTCTTGTATATTATTGTAAAAGAGCTCTTCTCTACTGGAGGTTTCCCCCTCAAAGAGGGAAGTGAACATTCCTATCATTAATCAAGGTGCTCTTTGTGGTGTTATTATGGTATTATTTAGGTATTGTTCTGGTTAAATCATTGTTGCTCTGCCATTTCTATGCTAAAATATTTCTGTTCTTCATACTATTTAATATATGTAATACTATAAGTGGTATCAGAGCACCTTCCTCGGCATAAAATTGTGGGTTAAATTTTTTTAGGGTAGAGACGTATTCCAGCATCTTAAATATACATATATCTATTGTTACGCGCATAAACCCTTGGTTGGAGAATCATACACGCATAAAATACAAGTGGTACTTAAGCGCACATCTATTGGCCACCCTTGTAATTCTTGTTGGTACCCTTCGAGTGGTAGCGCAGATCGACTTATATCTCCTGAAGCCCTCCATATATAAACCTATCGGTTTCTTGACTGCTATAGTTCCACCGAGAAAAACACTCTTGAAGATACTCTCTAGTACCTGGGTAGTCGGGTAGTATGGCTAAGCGCACAGTATAGCCTCCTTAGTTGGTGCCTTAAGATATTGGGTAGAGTACTATTGTTGGACCCCGCACATATATCATAGAGATATGTCATATGGAAAACCCTTGTCTATAGAAAACCTAAATATCCTACCCCTAGGGATGGAAACAAAAATAGAACAGACAATATATATTGTCGCGCAACTATTCCTTCTGCATTCTGGTTGTGAACTTAATACACATATCTTCATGTTAATAATTTGGTTATTTCATCACTGTAATATTATTCCGGCCAAATTATAACTAAAACAACATTATAGTGGTCCCATTGGCACACTTATTTGGGACCTATCCCACTGGGTTCATCTCTTTTCCCTGATTCCAGTGATACCTATCATTGTTAACAAAAAATAAATTGTGGACCCGACACTTCTTTGACACCCTTATTTGGACCCTATCCCATTGGATCCCCCTTTTCTCCTTGATCGTAGTGGTTCCTATCATTTGAAACCCTTCTTCTCAGTGGCCCCACCCACCCCTCCAAACCCATTTTGTTTCCCCTATACCATTTTCCTGCCCATTTTTCCAAATGGATACCACACAAGCCCAAGAACTCAATACCTTGATTGCTGACACCCACTAGAACCAGGAAGACATCAATAATATCAATTCCAACATTATCTCAATAAATTTGGCTACTCATATCCTCTAGGAACAATGTTCCCACATTAAATACCTCAAAGACCTCAAATCCACCTTTGAACACTTCATGGGTCATTCCCAGAACCCTTCGTCTTCTGAACAACTATCTTATCAGGATGACCATGACTCCTCCCATTGCCAAGGTTCTCCTACTACCCACTTTTCTCGAGACCTCTGCCCTCCCAGAATTGAGGTGAAAAATTTGATGGATTGGATCCCACAGGCTGGGTCACCCAAATGGAACTTTATTTCTCTTTGCATGGCATTACTAATGATTTATCCAATCTTCGTTATGGTGTTCTACATCTAGATCCAGAACAATGGAAATGGTGGAAATGGTGAAAAAAGGCAAGCCAAGGGTATTATGCTTGGACACAGTTTATGGATGAACTTTATGACCGATTTGACTATGACACCCACCACTTAGGTCGTTTGACCAAGTTAAATAAGTCTGGGATAGTGCAAGACTTTATTTCCACATTTGAGCACTTGGATTTCATAACAGAGGGCATGCTAGATGGTTACTTTAGGGAATGATTTATCAGTGGCCTCAAAGATGAAATTTGTGCCCATGTTCTCATGGGCTCCCTCATACTTGGTTGGAAGATACTCAACAAGCAAAGGAAGCACAAAATATTGTATCCTCCCAGACCCGAAAAACCTCCTTTCCTCCTCACCCCAAACCCACCAATTATTCCCTTCCTACAATTCCCCTCAAGATCTAGAAATTAACCAAGTTTGAAATAGTTGAACATCAACTCAAGGGTCTTTGTTATAATTGTGATGAAAAATATTTTCCTAGGCACAAGTGTAAGGAACAAAAGATTTTTATGGCTTTGATTGAGGATATTTCTGAAGAAGATATTGGTGTTTGACCTGTGGAGGAACTACCACCACCATCTGATCTGACCCCACCCTCTGATCCACTAGATGTTGACTCGGTGATTTCACTTAATGCCCTCACTGGCTTCTCTGCTCCCTAGACTCTAAAATTAATTGGTTACATCAAAAATAGGAAAGTCATCATCCTTGTGGAGAGTGGTAGAACCTATAATTTTATTCATCTTTGAATTTCCCAAGAAGTCAATTGTTACATCTGTGCCATCAATAATTTTCAAGTCATGATTGCCAATGGAGGTTCCATGAAATGTGGGGGACGATGTAAAAATGTGTGATTCCAAATTGGTCATTATCACCTGAAATATCATATGTTTTCTATACACATGGGTGGTTGTGACATTGTTCTTGGTGACAAATGGTTATGCACTCTAGGTCCTATTCTCATGGATTTTAAGGACTTAACCATGCAATTCCAACAGGAGGGAAAAAAGTATAAGTTCCAAGGCATCACGACAGGCTCCCCTGATATCATCAGTTCCCATCGCATGGAAAATCTCCTCAAAAAAGGTTATTTGGTCATTATAGCACAACTCCAATCCATTCATGTTGTTGAGACACCTTCTATGCATCCCAATCTCCAATCTATCATTTCCCGCCACCAAGTTGTTTTTACCACTCCCAAATAAATTCCCCTTCCTATGGAGTCCATTATCATTCCATCCCTCTCATCCCAGGCAGTCTTCCTCCCAATGTTCAGCCTTATCGTCGTCCCTTTTCCCAGAGGAATGAAATTGAGAAAAATGTTCATGAATTACTAGAAGAAGGTGTTATCCTTCCTATTACTAGCCCCTATTCTTCCCCTGTGGTCATGGTACTCAAGAAATAAGGTACTTGGTGCACGTGTCTTGATTTATGCTCCCTCGACAAACTCACAATCAAAGACAAATTCCCCATTCCTTTCATTGATGACCTCTTGGATGAATTTAGTGGTGCTCAGTACTTCATCAAACTGGATCTACATTGTTTCTACCATCAAATCCGTATGAAAGAAGAAGACATTCCGAAAACCTAATTTCTCACTCATGAGGGTCATTATGAATTCCTGGTAATTCCATATGGATTGTGTAATGCTCCTTCAACTTTCCAAAGTCTTATGAATCATGTCTTTCGTCATTTTCTTCGTCATTTTTTCTTAGTTTTATTTGATGATATTCTCATCTATAGTAAAACTTGGTCATCCCATCTCTCCCATATGAATCAAGTTCTCCATCTACTCTCTAAGCACCAAATTTTCCTCAAACAATCTAAATGTGCCTTTGGTGCCTCAGAAGTGGAATACCTAGGACATATTGTTAGCAAGGATGGTGTCCGAGTGGATTCTATAAAAATTGAATCTATACAGGATTTTCCTCACCCTAAACTCTTAAGAGCTTGCATGGTTTTTTGGGTTTAATGGGATATTATAGAAAGTTTGTTTGGAATTATGGAAAAGTTTCAATTTCTCTCACTTCTCTCCATAAAAAGAATTCTTTCACTTGGACTTCAGCTGCGGATCATGCCTTCCAAGACTTGAAATATTTTATGTGCTCGACCCCTGTCCTAAAACTTCCATACTTTACAAAGACATTCGTATTGACATGTGATGATTTCAGGAAAGGAATTGGAGTCATCCTCATGCAAGATGGCAGACCTTTCGCCTTCACTAGAAAACAACTTTACGAGCGACATTTGGTCCAATCCATTTATGAAAAGGAAGTGTTAGCTATTTTGCATGCTTTGGATATCTGGCATCCTTATTTATTGGGTCAGTGATTCCAAATCAAAACAAATCATTGGAGTCTCAAGTAATTCCTGGAATAATGAATTTCATCCCCAGTGTAGAAAAAATGGGTGACCAACATATTTGTTTATGATTATGAGATCATTTACAAGAAGAGAAAGGAAAATGTAGTGGTTGATGCTCTTTACCAAAAATATGAAGAAGACAGGTCCCTTTTCTCCCTCTCCTTCATTGTACCAAATTGGCTCCAAGTTGTTCGTCAGGAATGGCTACAAGACCCCAAACTTTCTCGCATGCTCCACCTATTGCAACACAATTCTTTATTTTCTCCAGGGTACTCTTGACACAATTAATATCTTTGCTACAAAAGCCATTTGTATTTATGCAAGCAATCACAAATGAAATCCACAGTGCTTTTTGAACTTCATGCCTCACCCACAGCCAGGAATTTAGGGTTTACCAAAACCAATGAATGAGTCAAACTTTCTTTTTTCTAGGATGGTATGAAAAAGGACATCCGCACCTTTATGGCTGAATGTGAGGTCTTTCAACGCAACAAGGGATAAACTGTCAAAGATCCTGGAACACTCTAACCTCTTTCGATTCCCCCTACTATTCGGCGATATATTTCTATGGATTTCATTGTGGTATTACCTAAATCGGGCAATAATTCAATCATCATGGTGGTCGTAGATCGTCTCTCTAAATATGCTCATTTTTGTGCTCTTCGAAACCCATTCATAGCTGCCATAATGGCTCAAATATTCATGGATAATATTTTCAAGCTTCATGTCATGCCTAATTCTATTGTCTCTGACAGAGACCCCACTTTCACCAGAAATTTTTGGCAAGAAGTTTTAAATCTATAGGGAACCCAATTGCATCTTATCATTTCTTATCAATCCGAGACGGATGGCTAGAATGAAGTTGTCAACAAGTGTCTGGAAATATATTTGAGGTGTTTTTCATCTGAGAGGAAAAATTGGTGGGCTCAATGGTTACCCCTATCTGAATGGTGGTACAACACATCTTACCATACAACTACTTGCATGACTCCTTTTGAAGCAGTCTATGGCCAAAATCCCCCATCGGTTCTCTCATATATGTCAGGGGTCTTGAAGGTTCTGGAGGTTGAAAAAAATATTATTGTCTGAGAAGCTATTCTTCGTGCCCTCAAAGACAATTTGGTCATCGCTCAGAATCACATGAAGAAACAAGTCGATCAAGGTCATTCCTAACACCATTTTTTTGAAGGGGACCAAGTGTTTCTTCGACTACAACCTTATAAGAATACTTCACTCAAATATGAACACTGCCAAAAACTTGCGCCCAAATTTTATGGTCCTTATATAGTGCTCAAGCATGTGGGATTGGTGGTCTATTAGTTAGCTCTACCTAGTAAGTCAAAGCTCCATCCTCTTTTTCATGTTCCTACATAAAGAAGGTGATTGGAACTAAGTGCCAAACTCAAACTAGTCTCCCTAAGTTGGATGAAGAAGGTTCCATATGGTTGCATCCATAAGCATTCTTGGTCCAGCGCGAGCATCATCTCCATCAGTGCACCATCAAGAAGTGTTAGTCCAATGGAAATATAGAATACCAAAAGATGCCACCTGGGAATCAACGACCATTCTACAACAATTTCCTCATATTAATCCTTGAGGACAAGGTTGTTCTTCAAGGGGGAGGAATGCTAAGGACCTAACCTCCCTAACTCCTCACGTAGGTAGAATAATATAATTCCATGTAATAAAGGCCAATATTAACAAGGCCTAGCAATAAGGAGGAATAAATCAAATGTAAGAAAACCTAATAGAAGCTTATGCTTCTGGAAGGATCTTTCCTAGATTGTTCTTTTGGATAGATAAATTTCGTATAAATTGGAATAGAGGGTATGTGAAATATTGTCTTGGAGATTATTGTAATAGAGATATTCTATGTTGGAGGTTTCCCCATCGAAGATGCAAGTGAAAATTTCTATCATTAATCAAGGTGCTCTTTCTAGTGTTATTATGGAATTATTCTAGTATTGTTTCTAGTGATATCATTGTTGCTATGCCATTTCTATGCTAAAATATTTACATTCTACATACTATTTTATATCTGAAATACTACAACAATCCAGATGGCCAAAATATAAGAGCCCTTCCATGGTTATTAATAGAGAAGCAAATAAAGGATGTAAAAGAGGTTATTGAAAAAAAAAAAAAAACCCACTGGATTTTCTTAAAACATAAAGAATATCCTAACAAAGAAAGGTCAATTAGGTGGTGTAAAAACTCATGATTGGCATACCTTGATTAAGGTAATTATTTTGGCGTATATATTTCTATATTGATGAAACAAATTGTTTGTGTTTTTTTTCTACTAATTTGGGAATAAATAATGATTCATTTTTTTATGTTATAGTATGTTCTAACTCTATCTCTCCCAGACCACTTTGACAACAATGCAAAACAAGTTATATATGATCTTGGAAAATACATGAGGTAAGTGGCGATTATATGGAAAGTGTAATTTGTTCAATTCATTGTACAACTTGTGTTTGAGTACATGCATTTTGCTTGTAATGTAGTGTTGGCCCTTGACCAATTTTTTTATATCCTTGGTCATGTTTGACCTCTTTTGGAACTTCGACAGGCTGGTCGAAGGTGGAGTGCAAGTCGATGCAGAGATCGCAGGATCTCGGCCCCTTTTTGGGGCAGTTTTTGGGATTAGGGTTTATGTAACGAGTATGGGATGTCGGCCCATGGATTTTACCCATGTTTAGGCCGATTTTGTAATGTATAAATAGATATATAGGCAATGTAGGAAGAGGCCAATGTGTTAAGTGCGAATAGTTGTGGATGCTTTGTGTATGCTATGTGTTAAGAACTTGCAGAGCTAAGTGCAAGTGATTGTAACAAGCTTGTATATATATAGTAAGAAGGTTTTGTGCTTAAACCTATCTCCGGGAAGGAGGATTTGGCAAGGTGTGCACAGATCTCATGTCTTATGCGGAGTGAGTTCCTATGGCTCTGTGCTTGTAGAAGATTAAGAGAAGATAATAAAGAAGAAAAGAGTTGGTGGACATAGCCCCACACTGGGGTGAACCACTTATATCCTGTGTTATGGTTTCTTTGTGCATTATGGTTGTATGTTAGTTGTTATCACTTTGTAAATTCCCATAGGTTGTCATGAGGTAAGAAGAAATTTATCAGAGGTAACCTTAACCAACCGCTTCGAAACTGGGAGCTAGCCCTACCAGCTTAAGAGAGGGATCTCTCTATGGGTTTTAGATTTGTTTGGATTTTCAAGATTTTAGGCTAGTTAGAAAGAATATAACCGAGTTGTTTGTATTGATTTTTAAATGAAATGGATGAATATCACTTACGCTTCCATTGGGCTATGGGGTCTGTTTTAAAAGGATAGAGGTTAAAGATAGCTTTTATAAGATTCGTTTTATAGGGTGAGATAGTGATAATGCTGGATTCTTTAGGAATAAAATGGTTTATTACTGAAAAAGGTGAGATATCAGTTAAAACAAAAAAACATTTAAGTATGTTTTTGTTATAACATCAGAAGAAAAACATGTAAATCTATAAAAGATTAAGAACATAGTACACAATGGAAAATTCTACAACTTTAACTTCTTTTAAAGATTAGATTTAGAAAGACAATATGATAACTAAGAAGGAAAAAACTTTTACGAAGACAGAGGAAACTTCACCAACAATTAACACGCAGGAATCCTGTGAAACTTCTCTTTGTATTACTAGAATAACCTCTTGATAAAAATTACAGCGACTAGAGCTTGCTTGGGCGTAAAGATCAACAACAACAATACTTCTAAGTTGAAAATATTTATAATAAAAGTTACAAATGACCCCGTCATTAATGATCAGGACGTGATAGAGTCTGAGTCTAACTAACTAGCTAACAAGATGCATAAATGTAGTAACTGATGACGATGTGTCAAATCCCTCATGCTGATTTCGGGGAAGACCATTGGTGAGTCATTCGAATGACTTTGAATGTGTTGGACGCTGAGCTGGACGAGGCTTTACCTTTACTCAATCAAAACACACAGCTCATCCCATATTTGTGTGCTTGGGATGGTGACTTTCAATAGCTGGCGGTAGACTTCGTCCATCTCAGTGTATTTAGAAAAAGTCGGCTTGATGAGGAATAAGTACTTGATTTCATGCTATATTCTGAGGTCATGCTGCAGAGTCTCCAAGAAAACTTAGCCCATGATGTTGCCCTGTATCCCTGAAAACTTGGAACTGTCTTTGGCCATGGTGGCGATCTTTTGCTTGTAATCGGACAAAGTCATTAATTTATCATTTAGGACATGTAGATCAGGAAGACCCTTTTTCTGTAAGGCTTCAATCTTGTTAAAAAATATCTGAACTCCAATGTCCATGTTCTGAGCCTTTTCCTCCAACTGCAACATTAATCCTTTTTTAGTCAGCACTCTTTTGAATTCAAGGATAGTTTTTGTCCTGTCTTCAATTTTTCGGTCTTCAAGCTCTTCCTTGGTTTTTGAATTCAAGAACTTGATGATATCATTGGTTATTGAGGTCATCTCATGCAACTATGTTCTTATTATGTCAATGGCCTGCCTACTCTTTAACACCAGATCATGTTGCTCGAACATGATTTGCACCATGGGCCAAATTTCATTTATGGATTTCAAGATATCTGTCCATATATTTTCCTTAGCCTCTACTAATATCTTACCTACCACTGTTTGTTTCTGAAGCTGTTGTATTTCTTGCTTGAGTTTCTCTGATACTTCTCTCTCAATATTGTATCTTGTTTGGAAAGAGGACTTGAGTTCTTGTAGACTTTCAATCTCCATTTTCAACTTATTGATCTCTATTCCCTGTAGAGTCATTTCCTCCATGGACTTTGCTAGCTCCACAGCCTTTTCCAATGCTGTCAATGGAGTTGCTGATGGAATTTCTACTGTAGTAGTTGTTGGCATAGCTGTTGTACTGAATTCTGTGATGGGAACTACACTCAATGGAATGACTTCCATCAGGGTTGATTGTTCCTTCTCTTTTAATAACTTTTCCAACTTTGTCTCCATTTCCCTAAGCCGTGCATTTTGCTGCATGATAAGTTTCAACAATTCTTCTTTCTTGTTTTCTTCTTCAGCTATTTCTTTGGCTTGTGAATCTTTTGTTGGTGGAAATTTCAGTTGTTTTCTTAGAGATGCAATGTCAACATTCTTTTTCTTTATCATCTCCTCTGTCGCTTTTACATTTGAGGGATCGTACATGATCTTGAGCACCAACTCCTCTAAGGATTTTACTCTGTTGTCTTTTGCTAAAGAGGATATCTTTTCCAACTTCAATTGGGTCTGAACATTGCTTAAAGATACCTGTAACTTAGATGTGGTAGAGGAAGCATGCGCTAATGTGGAGAAGACCATTTCTCCATTATGTTTTGCAAATCCATCTGGTAACCTGGATGGACTTGTTTGGTGTCGAAAACAACAGTTGACCTCTTATAGTCAGTGATCTCTTTGGGTTGAGGCACCTGTGCTTACAAAAATGCTAGATGCATTCTTCCTTTATCTGTGTCAAAGGATGACAATAGTCTGTGCTTTGCTATGGAGGTTTGCTTCCAAAACTAAGAGTAGGTGTTGTCGGTCAGTGTCTGGTTCTTCTTTTTAATCATTTCATATTTTTAAAAAATACTTAGAGGTATAGATCCATGTGGAGTTTGGGTGGTCACAACTATCTCTGTCTGCTTCTTTGAAGAAGAAGTTGATACCACCTGCTGTCTTATTTCAATCATTGTGGCAGAGTAGGGCTCTTCCTCACCAAACATGTGAGTGGCATGAATGGTTTTGGGTTTCTTGATGTATACTTGAAAATCTTCTATTGATACCTCAGTGATTGAAGGTGAATCATCCTTTATTGGCCTTTTTTCCTTGGGTACCTATGGAGTGGAAGTCAATTAAAAAGAGAGTAAAGGATATTCTTGTGGCTCTATATCTACCAGAGTGTTTTCTTCCCACTCTGTATGGTTCACATACTTTTGAATTTCTGGTTTGAGGGTGTGAGCATAAGGTGAAATTTTTTTCTTGGATCTCATCTCTGCAATGATCCCACGGGGGTCATATCACCAAATAAAATTGGTGCTGAATTTAATTTCCTTCAATAATTTATCTGCCTCTTCCCCAACAGCTCGACTATTGCAGATAAACAGTCCTATTTGCCTTTGATCCTCATCTGTTGTTTTTTCTTTAGAGACACAAAATGGATGTCATCTGATTTTATGATCTGACGAATATATTCCAGTGCAAATATTCGAACATGCACATACTTGGGAAACTTGTATGGAGCTAGTTCACACCCATACACTTTGATTTCTATGTTATTCTGGTATAGGAACCAGTCCCCAGGCTTTGAGAGATCTGAAAGGTGCAAAACTCTTTGGATCTCCTCATTTATCCTCGTCTCAGGTCTTCCACTAAGCATGCCTACAACTGGGTGATAAAACAAATCAATGAATTGTTTAAAAGTGAACTCAGTGGAGCTTCTCCTGAGCAGCGACATCCGTAAAGTGACTGCTTGAGGTTTTCCTTCCTTGTCCATCTTTTGCATGTGAAAGAAAAATTTGTCTGCTTGATAGAACATGAACATGTAGGTCGGTATTGAGGAATATCAGAACATGCCTTCTGTGGGGAAGTTTTCCAGCTGGTCGTGCAGGTTCTCAGCCAAGAAACCACTGTAGTCAAAATGGGTGGCCACTTTCTCTTCAGCAGAGAAAATGGACAGGAAACCTAAGACAGGTTCATCCACCCATTCATCTGAGAAGTAAACAAGCAAGCAACACAGTGTGGAGATAATATGGTTTCCCCTTTCGGAAAATATGGAAGAATGGTAGGGAGGATTATTTTTAGGGAATTGGGCATCTTGTGGAAGGAACAAGTTGAAGATTTGTGCTCTTTGGGGAAAAGTCATGTTCTGATACAATTCTGTCAAAATTTCATTTGAGAGGGGAGAACGGGGTTCGGCTCTGGGTACTTGCATCATCTGATTGATGGCGTTAGGTGAAATAAGGAAAAGGGTTTCTCCATATGAAGATACCATGGCTCTCTTATCAGGGAGGTAGTGTGCTTGGCACTTGAGGGTGAATTCAAGAAATTTATAGACTTGGGGAAAAAGATATAGAGGGAGATTTGATTGCCAAAGCCCAATTTCATCTCTCTGATCGATGAAGGTGTCTCTGAACCACAACTGTAGCTCCGCAAAGTTGAATTCAGACCTGGTTTATGAGATTAGATAGTCTTTGTCTGCTAATGGGATCCGGTCGAGATTGATAGGAGTTGGGAGAAAAGGATTTTCCTCTACATTTGATTTTTTACTTTTGGGCGCCATTGATTTCGTCTGTACCTGCACACTGAGCACACATTAGTAGGAAAAATCTAAGGCTGGACAAGATGTTGCAGAGGTGAAAGAGAATGAGTGTCTGATATGCAGGGAGTGTGAATGGATTGGGAACTGACCGAAACGGGGTTGAATTTGAGTGAATAGGTATCCGTTGGGAGAAAAAGGACAGGTCAGATGAACAATGGGTATGTGGCCAGTCATAAATGGCCAACGGGTCATTTAGAGTGTGAGAGGGTAGGATGAAAGACGTCTAATGTGTGTCTTTGGTCGATGCGTAGACTGGTGATTGAGGGGCGAATGGGAAATATATGACCTATAACAGTTAGATGGATGGGACATGTTGGCGGGGTCATGACATGGAACTTGCAGAAGGTGGTTGTGGGATGTAATACCTCAGGATGGTGGTGGTGAGTTGTAAAAATGGTAGGTGGTAAATGTTTGGAGAGGGGGAGTTAGGATGCAATGAGGTGATGCCACGTTGGGATGGGGCCCGGTTGTACTTGGCTTCATCACGGACCCCCTCCCCACCGTTAAAGGTTGAAAAGTCGAGGGGGTCTAGGATCCCTTGTTGACTGTTGATCTGGGCGAAGCTAGATCAGTCGTTTATTTGAGCGCGTTCTTTAAACATCATGTCGGACCCCCCCCCTCCCCCCCCACTGTTAAAGTTTGAATGATTGGGGGGGTCTGGAATCTTTTCAGAGCCGTCCATTTGCGCACTGGTGGGGGAACTGTAGATTTTAGCACACCCTTTACTTACCTTTTCGGACCCCCCCCCGTTAAAGGTTGAACGATCTGGGGGGTCCAGAGTCTTTTTTGATCCATAGATCTGGGCGCCAACAGTCCTGTCGTAGATTTAAACCTGATATTTAATCTCCAGGGCACAATTCAATATATGATGCAGAACTTAGGCTTAATGAATTTTTATGGGTTTTGTGCACTGCTTCTTTTGCTTTTTATCACCATGGGGTTAGAAAAACATTTCATCATCAAAAATCATGCATTTCCATCGATCATATTACATGTTTTATTGAAAGGAAGCTGACTAACCTATGTCCTAACCTACTCATTTGAACCTTTATCCCAGCTTAGACTATTGGAATAAGAAAATACTCTACCTAGGGGATATTTGACCAAGATTAGACTGTTTGGTCAAATTTATTCACTAACTAATATGATTACTTGGATAAGGTTAGAGAGTTTAGCCAAGCTTATTCACTAATCCTAGATACTTAAATTTAAAAGACTTGGCCATGTTTAAACTGTATGGATCAAGTCATTGTCATTTCATGGGGCTTTTGTCCATTTTCTTTTATGCCCTCTTTTTGTTTTTCTCTTTTCTTTTCTTTTAGAATGCGGCACTATCTGCAAGTCAAAAACACTAAAGGGAAAAAATTACAATCAACAGTTGGTCCTATAAATTATAGGGTTATAACAGTGGCTCTTCTATTATCTAACTTGCTTTATTTCATAAATTTTGATGACATTTTTCAGTGTCTTAGGGCCTTCTCTGGGAGCTTCAAACACCTGAACAAAAACACCTACACCTAAAATACTTGTAAAAGAAATGATATGTACAATGGAATGGAATGGTGATCTCTCTACTGAGGTGGAAAGTAATGCTTAAACATCATGCCATTTATAGGTCCCCCTGGCAGGTCTGATCCATCACTATTAGCAAGTAGAAAAGCATTATTTCCTCTGAAGGCCCGAATGGTGTAAGGACCCTTCCACAAGCTATCGAAATTTCCATGTTTACCTTTATATTCATTTCTAGAGTCCCATCTCAAAACTAGATCACCCAATTCAAATCTATCCTCTTTGGTTCTCGTGTCATAAATATTTTTAATATTTTCCTAAATCACTTGATTTATATTGTAAACTTCTTCTCTGGATTGCATTAGGTGGATCATTTGATTTACTCTTCGTTGGACATCATTTGGTTCTTCTTGTGTTTCCTGCAATAGTTTCATGACTGAAACTCCTAATGAAAGGGGAAAATTTGTCTCGGTGCCATACACCAACTAGTATGGAGACATACCAATCGATCTTTCGGTGCTTATTCTGTCAGCCCAGAGTGTGAAAACCAACTTATTATGCCATGATTTCTTGTTTTCCTGTAGTGTGTTTCTGAGATTGTTCACCAGACTTTTGTTAGAAGACTCAGCTAGCCCATTTCCTTGTGGATAATAAGTCGTCGAGTGTCCCAAAGTAATATGATATTGATTACAAAAATCTATGAGCCTTTTGGATCTGAAAGCTGTTGCATTGTCAATTATAATTTTTCTAGGGCATCCAAAATGAGAAAAAATGTTAGTTTCTAAAAACTAGATTATGACAGAGTCAGTAGCTTGCCTGCATGGTACAACCTCGATCCACTTGGTGAAGTATTCAGTGGCCGTAAGGATCCATTTATGTTGGCCCGAAGAGGGAGGATGTATTTCACCAATGAAGTCTAGCCCCCATTGTTGGAAAGGAGATTCAACAGAGATGGGTTTCATTGGGAGTGGTAGAAGCTTCCTTTTACCTGAAAAAATATGAAACTTGTGGCAAGAAGTAACCTTATGGTAAACATAAGCAAACAGAGTAGGCCAATAAAAGCCATCTCTTAGAATCTTGTTAGCTGTGGTCTTCCAGCTCAGGTGCCCAACATAGTCTTCTGCATGAAAATCTTGAAGAACTTTGTCAGCTTCATCTTTTAACAAGGAATTAAACAAGATACCACCAGGATCTTTCCAATAGAGATTGCCTTCCAAAATACAAAATTTCAATTCTTTCAATTTAATAAATCTAGATTTGGTCTTTGTCAAACCTGGAGGAGCCTGCAAATTGTGGAGTACAAAAATGAGGTCAGCGTACCAAGGGGAATTTAAGAATGCCTCTTTTATGTTTGGAGTCGCATGCTCTTCCGGTCCATCTACTGCAGCCAAAACGTTAATATCTAAAGCATGAAAATTAGACTCAGTCATTAGTTTAGCCAAACCCTATCCTTTGATCAATTTAGCAGGTTTTATTTCAATGTCGTATTCTAGAATAACTGCAATCCATTTTCCTCTTCTGCCATCCGAATTATCCTGGATCAGAATATCTTTAACCACTGTGTTTGGGATGTATGTAATTGTGTGAGAGTGGAGAATATAGACCCTAAAATCTTTTATATCCTTTACAAGAGTGAAGGCTTGTTTCTCCATAATGTTATAATTCAACATTGTGTCTCTTAAAGATTTGTTGAAAAAAGCTATGGGTTGATCATACCCTTCACTATTTTTCTACAACAATACCGCTGCTATAGTGTGCTCAGATGCGAAGGAGAAAAGATAAAATTCTTTGGTATAGTCTAGGATAATAAGAACTGGGGCTTGGGTGAGAGCATGTTTCACTTTCTCAAATGACTATTTGGACTTGGCATTCCATTCAGTTTTTGTGTCATTTTTCAACATATTGGTGATATTCCTGAGAAGTTCGGCCAAGTTTGGTATGAATCTTCTAAGGAAATTTATTTTGCTAATGAAATATTGTAGTTCTTTGATGTTCCTAGGGTGTTACACCTTCTGGATAGCTTCTATCCTACTAGGATCTATTTTAATTCTGTATTTTGAGATTATGTGTCCTAGTAGTTTGCCTTCCTCTAACCCGAAAAGGCTTTTCTTAGGATTCAATGAAATCCCAAATATCCTGCACTTCTCAAACACATGTATGAGGTGGAGCAAATGTTCTTTGTTGGATTTGGAGTAAACAGTTACATCATCCAGATAAATGACTATAAATCTCCTAGTCTCATCCACAAAGGCAATATCCATTGCTCTTTGGAAAGTAGCCCCAGTGTTCATTAGACCAAAAGGCATCTTCACATACATGAAGGTTCCCCAAGGTGTGAAAAAATTTGTATTCTCTTGATCTTCTGGATGGACCAAAACTTGGTTGTAACCAGAGAAACCATCCAGTAAGGAGATCCTACTGGATCCGACCACCTTTTGTAAAATATGGTCCGTTTTAGGTAAAGGGTAATTGTCTTTGAGGGAGACTTTGTTCACATTTCTAAAATCTATACAAAGTCTGATCTCGCCATTTTTCTTCCTGGTCGGAACTAGATTAGAAACCCATTTGGAAAATCTCAAGGGAACTATAATCTTGTCATCATACATATTTTTGATTTCTTTCTTTATTAGGGGAAGAAACTTGGGATTAATTCTCCTAAGTTTTTGTCTGAAAGGTTTGTGTTCTTATTTTATGGGAATCTGGTGCTATATGATAGTTGTGTCATAGGATTTTAAGTCCTCATAGCCCCAGGAAAAAACATCTATATATTCCTTAAAAAGTTCAATGTATTTTCTTTTTTTCTCTAGTGGCATGGATTTAGACAGTTTTATCATTTTGGGGTTTTCTTATGTTCCTATCTTGCAATCTTCAACCTCTTTACTGCTAGCTTCAATTTTTGGTTTTTTGGCCACATTGTTAAAATCAAACAAGTCTTCCAATATAACTAAACTTCTAGGTAACACATTATTTTTCAACTGCAGGATATCAGAATCTACATCATTTTCATTAAATGCTTCGGCATCTATTGTATTTACACTGCCATTCTCAAAAACATATTTATTTACAAATTCATCACCATTTTCTAAATCTATGTTTGTACATTCAAAATCATTTTTACATTGCAGAAAATCTTCAATTTGATCGTCATTTCCAAATACCTGCCAATGTATGATGTTGTCTAGAATGGTGGGTCTGCACTTCGCCTCCACTGTGTACTTGTGAGTGGGATGAAAAGGGATTTTATAGGTAGCTGTTGACATAGCCAGTCCGTCTGTGAGTATATTTTGTCCCCTAGGCATCACCTGCAAGTCAATCTCAGTAAAGCATTGAAGAGCATCTAAAAGAACATTCCTATAGGCTCTAAGTCTGGGATGTTTTGCTGCATACTCACCTTTGATTTTCTTGATAATCAATTTAGAATCACCCCTTACCATTATTTTCTTAGCACCAAATTTCTTCAATAATTTCAGGACGAGCATTAAAGCCTCGTACTCAACTATGTTGTTAGTACATTGGAAGTTCAATTTATAGGAATGATTCTCGGAGTACTTTGATCTATGGTTATGCATCCACACTCTAGCTCCAGCTCCTTCTTTACTCACAGCACCATCGAAGTCCATGCTCCAGAAGTCTACTAGCAATTCCTCATTTTCTTCAATCATGGGGTTTCTTACTTCGACAATGGCTTTATCATCCTTTGGATAAGGTGCATCATCCTCTAGTTGTGCGATTTGTTCTTCAATATCACCGTCGTTATATAGAATAAAATAATCTAGGTCGGAGTGTGTGAAATATAGTGGGTAATTGTGTGGCTTTTCTTGACTACTGACCATATACTTCATCAGTGTTTCCCTGTAAAGTCTTCTTTGTTGACTGAAAACCAGAATGGTGGCGTAGGACATATCTAGCTACAGGGTTTCTCTCAATTTGGCTCCCCAAGACCTTGATAGAAACATACCATACTTGGGGGGAATATCTTCCATGACGATGTCCATCACCAAACTTTTCGTTGGGATTTGAGCCAAGGTGATCCATAAGTATTTAATCGGGCCTATACATTTGACCTTGCTGGAGTCAAAAATCTTTGTAGGGTCTGGTGACCTCGAGTCCCAAATTTTCCATCATGGATTTGGGAATTAGGTTGTGAGAGGCACCCAAATCCAGCATAGCATTGTGTAATATCAGATCGTGGATAATTAGGCTGATGTAAAAAGGGGCCACAGCGCCATTATCAATTTGATTGTCAACTTTAGGACCAAACAGGAGCTCAGGTGGATCATCGACAAGGTTTACTATGTCAGAGTGGTGTATAGATCCAACATTCAAGGCTTTGGTACCTATATTGGGTTCGATGCTTAAAGATTTTATCACTTGAGACCCGTAAGCATTCTTGTTCATCAGCTCAGAGAGGGGAATGGGAATCTTCAATTTTTCTAGTTCCCCTTAAAGGATGAAAGGAGCGGTGGTTTTGTTTAAACTCTGTACTCCTAATTTATCGATAGAAAATCTGTGGACAGGTGCACCAGTTTGAATGGTTGATGAAACTTCTGCCCGACTTGTTCTCTTAAGAATTTCTGGATTTTTTTGTGCAAGAGATTCAACGTCATTCCGCCTAGGGGATTTCTTGGGAAGGTTTTCTGAGGTTTTCTTGGTTTCAACAGCCTTCTTCGAAGAATTCTCGTTAGTCTTATTATTCCTCAAGTTATACTATATGTGAACCTCCATTATAGCATTCTCAAAGGCTTGCTATTCTATTTTCTCAGCTTCCTTATTTACCTCTGTTTGTGAAAGGAGAAAGATTTCATGTTCTTCTTGGGTGAGGAAAATAGATTCATGATCGTGATCATGATCACCCATTAGATTTATATGAGTATCATCAAACTCCTCAATTACTTCCTCCTCGTCATCAACATAGTTTTCCTAGAGAGGTGGTCTAATCTGTTGATCAGGTCCCCTTTGTTCCCGTTGATCTCTAGGATCTCTCTGTCTAATATGAGGTAGATTTCTTCTAAAGTTAGGGTTTTTGATTTGAGGGGCAGCTTGGTTCTCCCTAGGTGGGTTCCTGTCAGTTATGGTGAGTCTCTCCATCATTTTCTCCATAGCTCTGGCGAGAGAATCTAATTTGGCATCCGTTGAGGAAGTAGAAGGTTCTTCTTTGATGGTGACCCTCTTTTCTGTTCTCTGCCTGGCCCTTCTGGCCAAAAGATTTGCTTCTACACTGACAAAATTTCTTTGCATGTCTTCCAGAGTTGCTATGTTTCTTTCCCTTAATTCATATGACATGTCGGCATCAAAAACATCAGGGAACTTTATAAACGCCAAAACCTGTGGTGGTTTGATTCCATTTGGGATAGAATTGTATATATTGTTGAAATGAGTGCAGTAATCCTGCACTGTCTCTCCTTAGTTCCTTCTAATATTCTCATACTCTGACAGGATCTGGAGAGGATTTTTCTTTACCTCCCAGTAGTCAAGGAAATTCCGATGAAAGCCAGGAATATCGGTAATGGTAGCAACACGCAAAGTTTTGAACCCTTTTTTCACTTCTCCAGTTAGGCTTTGTGCAAAGAATCTCATCTGCACATCAGCTTCATCTACTTCCTACAGGTCAAAGTAATCGTTCATTTTGTCAACATGTTCTTGTGCATTCAAAGGACCAGTATTATCAAATTGTGGGAGTCTAGTTTGATAATCTTGGGGCATGTCATGTAGAGGAGCAACCAATACCAATGGAGCATATCTTGTCGCCATGATTGGTGGGGGAGGTTCAACAACAACCTGTGTGACAGGAGAGGTAATGCCTGAAGATATAGAAGACGAAGGGATTGGAGGAATGGAGTGACCTGGTTTAGTTTTTGCAGAAACTGCAGTGATCGTTAAAGCAGGAAGTTCAACGGACTGCTAAAGATGGAGTTTGTCTAAGGCTTGACCAAGATTTGCGACTAGGTCTTTGAGCTTATCAGTCTCGGGTTGAAAATGTTGACCAACTTCAGCTCTAGGAGAAAGTATCTCAGGGGTCTTGGGATGAAAAAAGGTTTGGTCTAAGACTGTTTTACTGACAAAACTGTCGGATTTTGTTCTGAAAAGACTTGTTCGAAAGGGTATTTCAGGCTCAAGGTCTGGAAGAACAACTAACTTTTCTGGGATGGAAAAATACCTTGGAAGTGGGTTGTTACTCGAAATTTCTACAGTATTTTTCTTCCTGAGTAGTCTTTCGAGGTTATCTATTACTATTGCAGGTTCTGGGTCAGGATGAGATCTGGTAGAAATTCTTTTGGGAACCAAAACTGTTGATTTTACTCTTCCTTTGGAGATTTTAACTATTTATATACAAACTGTAACAACCTCTGCACATTATTTCTAGATAAAATTTAGGGTTTGCGTTTCTTCCAGAAATAAAGTTGTCTTTATTCTAGGGGAAAGAAAACAAGGGTGGAAAGTTTGTTCAATTCTTCCCCAGTATGGTCTCCATTTATGTTATCACTCTATAAATTCTCAGAGGTTGTCGTGAGGTAAGAAGAAATTTATCAGAGGTAACCTTAACCAACTACTTCAAAACTGGGAGCTAGCCCTACCAATTTCAGAGAGGGATCTCTCTGTGGGTTTTAGATTTGTTTGGATTTTCAAGATTTTAGTCTAGTTAGAAAGAATATAACCGAGTTGTTTGTATTGTTTTTTAAATGAAATGGTTGAATATCACGTACGCTTCCATTGGGCTATGGGGTTTGTTTTAAAAGGATAGAGGTTAAAGACATCTTTTATAAGATTCGTTTTACAGGGTGAGATAGTGCTAATGCTGGATTCTTTAGGAATAAAATGGTGTATTGCTGAAAAAGGTGAGATATCAGTTAAAACAAAAAAGCATTTAAGAATTTCTTTGTTATAACATCAAAAGAAAAACATTTAAATCTATAAAAGATTAAGAACAGAGTACACAATGGAAAATTCTGCAACTTTAACTTCTTTTAAAGATTAGATTTAGAAAGACAATATGATAACTGAGAAGGAAAAAACTTTTACGAAGACAGAGGAATCTTCACCAACAATTAACATGTAGGAATCCTGTGAAACTTCTCTTTGTATTATTGGAATAGCCTCTTGATAAAAATTACAGCGATTAGATCTTGCTTGGGTGTAAAGATCAACAACAATACTTCTAAGTTGGAAATATTTATAATAATAGTTACAAACGACCTGGTGATTAATGATCAAGACATGATAGAGTCCGGGTCTAACTAACTAGATAACAATATGCAAAAATGTAGTAATTGATGATGATGTGTCGAATCTCTCATGCTGATTTTGGAGAAGACCATTGGTGAGTCATTCAGATGACTTTGACTGTGTTGGACGTTGAGTTGGATGAGGCTTTACCTTTACTCAATAAATTCACACAACTCATCCCATCTTTGTGTGCTTGGGATGGTAACTTTCAGTAGTCGGTGGTAGACTTCATCCATTTCGGTTTATTTAGCAAAAGTCGGCTTGATGAGAAAGATATACTTGATTTCGTGATGTATGCCGAGGTCATGCTGCAGAGTCTCCAAGAATGATTTGCCTGTGATGCTGCCCTATATCCCTGAAAACTTGGAACTGTATTTGGCCATGGTGGCGATTTTTTTCTTGTAATCAGACAAAGTCATTAATTTATCATTTAGGACACGTAGATCAGGAAGACCCTTTTTTTGTAAGGCTTGAATCTTGCTAAAAAATATCTGAACTCCAATGTCCATGTTGTGAGCCTTTTCCTCCAACTGCAATATTAATCCTTTTTTATTCAACACTCTTTTGACTGCAAGGATAGTTTATGTCCTGTCTTGAATTTTTAGGTCCTCAAGCTCTTCCTTGGTTTTTGAATTCAAAAACTTGATGATCTTGTTGGCTATCGAGGGCATCTCACCCAGCTCTGTTCTTATCCTATCAATGGCCTGCCTACTCTTTAACGCCAGATCATGTTGCTCGAGCATGATTCCATGGAACAAATTTCATTTATGTATTTCAAGATATCCGTCCATATATTTTCCTTAGCCTCTGCTAATGTCTTACCTGCCACTGTTTTTTTCTGAAGCTATTGTATTTCCTTCTTGAGTTTCTCTGATACTTGTCTCTCAATATTGTATCTTGTTTGGAAAGAGGACTTGAGTTCCTGTAGACTTTCAATCTCCATTTTCATCCTATTGATCTTTGTTCCCTGCAGAGTCATTTCCTCCATGGACTTTGCTAACTCCACAGTCTTTTCCAATGTTGTCAATGGAATTCCTAATGCAATTTCTGTTGTAGTGGTTGTTGGCATAGCTGTTGTACTGACTTTTTTGATGGGAACTGCACTCAATCGAATGAATTCCATCAGGGTTGATCGTTCCTTCTCTTTTAATAACGTTTCCAACTCTGCCTCCATTTCTCTGAGCTGTGCGTTCTACTGCATGATAAGTTTCAACAATTATTCTTTCTCGTTTTTTGCTTCAGCTATTTCTTTGGCTTGTGAATCTTCTTTGGTGGCAATTTTAGTTGTTATCTTAGAGATGCAATTTCAGCATTATTTTTCTTTATCATCTCCTCTGTCTCTTTTACATTTGAGGGATCATACCTGATCTTGAGCACCAAATCCTCTAAGGATTTTACTCTGTTGTCTTTTCCAAAAGAGGATATATTTTCCAACTTCAATTGGGTCTGAATGTTGCTTAAAGATACCTGTAGCTTAGCTGCGGTAGAGGAAGCATGTACTAATGTGGAGAAGACCATTTCTCCAGTCTGTCTATGAAAATCCATCTGGTCAGCTAGATGGACTTGTTTGGTGTCGAAAACAATAGTTCACCTCTTGTAGTCAGTGATCTCTTTGGGTTGAGGCACCTGTGCTTGCAGAAATGATAGATGCATTCTTCCTTTCTCTGTGTCAAAGGCTGACAATAGTCTGTGTTGTGTTGTGGAGGTTTTCTTCCAGAACTGAGAGTAGGTGTTGTCGGTCAGCGTCTGGTTATTCTTTTTAATGCTTAGAGGTACAAATCCTAGTGGATTTTGGGTGGTCACAGCTATCTTTGTCTTCTTCTTTGAAGAATAAGTTGATACCACCTACTGTCTTCTTTCAATCACTGTGGAAGAGTAGGGCTCTTCCTCACTAGACATGTGAGTGGCATGAGTGGTTTTGGGTTTCTTGATGTATACCTGAAAATCTTCTGTTGATACCTCAGTGATTGAAGGTGAATCATCCTTTCTTGGACTTTTTTCCTTGGGTACCTGTGGAGTGGTAGTCAGTGAAAAAGAGGCTGAAGGATATTCTTGTGGCTCTATATCTACTAGAGTGTTTTCTTCCCACTCTGTCTGGTTCACATACTTTTCAATTTCTGGTTTGAGGGTGTGAGCATAACGTGAACTTTTGTTCTTCGATCTCATCTCTGCAATGATCCCACTGGGGTCATATCACCAAATAAAACTAGTGCTGAATTTCATTTCCTTCAATAATTTATCTACCTCTTCCCCAGTAGCTTGACTATTGCAAATAAATGGTCCTATTTGCCCTTTGATCCTCATCTGTTGTTTTTTCTTTAGAGACACAAAATGGATGTCATATGAGTTTATCATCTGATGAATATACTCTAGTGTGAATATTTGAACAAGCACATACTTGGGCAACTTGTATGGAGATAGTTCACACCCATACACTCTGATTTCTGTGTGATTCTGGTATAGGAACTAGTCCCCAGTCTTTGCGAGATATGAAAGGTGCATAACTCTTTCGATCTCCTCATTTATCCTCGACTCGGTTCTTCCACTAAGAATGCCTACAACTGGGTGATAAAACAACTCAATGAATTGTTTAAAAGTGAACTCAGTGGAGCTTCTCCTGAGCAGCGACGTCCATAAAGTGATTGCTTGAGGTTTTCCTTCCTTGTCCATCTTCTGCATGTGAAAGGAAAATTTGTCTTCTTGATAGAACATGAACATGTAGGCTAGTATTGAGGAATATCGAAACATGCCTTCTGTGGGGAAATTTTCCAGTTGGTCATGCAGGTTCTCAGCCAAGAAATCACTGTAGTCGAAATGGGTGGCCACTTTCTCTTCAGCAAAGAAAATGGATAGGAAACCTAAGACGGATTCATCGACCCATTAATCTGAGAAGTAACCAAGCAAGCAATACAATGTGGAGATAATCTGGTTTCCCCTTTCCGAAAATATGGAAGAATGGTAGGGAGGATTGTTTTTAGGGAATTGGGCATCTTGTGGAAGGAACAACTCAAAGATATGTGCTCTTTGGGGAAAAGTCAAGTTCTGATACAATTCTGACAGAATTTCAATTGTGAGGGGAGAACGGGGTTTGGCTCTGGTTACTTGCATCATCTGATTGATGGAATCCGGTGAAATAAAGAAAAGGGTTTCTCCAGACGAAGATACTATGGCTCTCTGATCATGGAGGTAGTGTGCTTGGCACTTGAGGGTGAATTCAGGAAAGTGATAGACTTGGGGAAAAAGATACAGAGTGAGATTTGACTGCCAAAGCCTGATTTCATCGCTCTGATTGATGAAGGTGTCTCTGAACCATGACTGTAGCTCTGTAAATTTGAATTTAGACCTGGTTTCTGAGATTAGATAGTCTTTGTTTGCTCATGGGATCCGGTCAAGATCGACAAGAGGTGGGAGAAAAGGATTTTCCTCTACATTTGATTTTTTACTTTTGGGCGCCATTGATTTCCTCTAGTGCCTGCACATTGAGCACACGTTAGTAGGTGAAAGCTAAGGCTGGACAAGATGTTGAAGAGGTGAAAGAGAATGAGTCTTTGATACGCAGGGAGTGTGAATGGAATGGGAACTGACCGAAACGAGGTTGAATTTGAGTGAACGTGTATCTGTTGGGTGAAAAAAGATAGGTCAGATGAACAATGGGTCTTTGGCCATTCATAAATGGCCAATGGGTCGTTTAGAGCATGAGAGGGTAGGACGAAAGACGTCTAATGTGTGTCTCTAGTCAACGTGTAGACTGGTGATTGAGGGGCGAATGAGATAGATATGACCTGTAACGGTTAGATGGATGGGACGTGCTGATGGGGTCATGACATGGGACTT